>QKMX01148342.1:0-11028 GCA_003401595.1 Venustaconcha ellipsiformis
AGAGAGAGAGAGAGAGAGAGAGAGAGAGAGATGCTTAAAATATTTATTAAACTGGCACAGCGTGTAACATTTTCAATGGATACTTCGTTCTTGATAGGAGAGGCTACATCTACACTATAACCCGGATGTTATAACAAGGACTGTACAACGTCACAACGGATTCATGAATAGAAACGATAGTATACTGTTGCGATGATACTTGTATATGCTCATTAATGCATCATAAACGCATCACAATTTGATATATTAACAATTATATATAGTATATAATTTTACCAAACGTAAATTTTACTCATGGTTTTAAATTGTACAGAATATCTTTTGTTAGGTTTTTAGAATTCATTAAGAGTCTAACACTACACAGAATCAGTAAAAGATGTTGATGCATACTTTGACAATTACCAATAATAAACTTAATAGTAAGACTCACTGACGTTTTTAGTTTTAGTTCTCGTTGGCTGATGTGGTTTCGAATTGTTATATAAGAATTCAGTAACTTTTCATTGCTTGGGCTAGGTCACATAGGCAGTTTCGAGGCGAAGTTGGTGGTATGATCTGCCATGTGGGCATATTGTGAAATATAGCTACTATAGAAGGTGTATATAAGGGAAGAATTGATCAATGATGTTCCTTCTCATTTGGGAATCCTCCTCATTTCTTGTGCTCCTGCTGTAAGTCTGCAGACGTGTTTAATGTTGCACGTTGATATTTTTCGAGAGGAAAAACATTTATTTGGATTGTTCAGTAGAAGCAGAAATATTGCGTTCTCATTATTTGGATTATTATTTTATTTTGAAACTGATGTGAATTATTCAAAGGAGTTCTGGACTACAACATTTTGACAAGGTCACGTTTCTTATAGGACCAGTACCTTTTCTCGTTTTGAACTTTATACGAAAATTTTCATTCATTTGGACTTTTGTAAGACTTTTTCATGATTATTTTGTCTTCAATTCATAATACTGGAAGTTACTTTCACGTTTTATTTTATAATTTTGATAATTAAATAGCTTGTTGAGTTTATAAAACGTGTTGGTTTTGCTTGTTTGTGATTTCTGTTACTTAATTTGTGTCCATAGAGTCGTAACAATATATGTATTTAACAATCTACCTAATCCTGAGTTAAATACAAATTTTTTACTAAGGTTCAGGTTTCATGATTCTGATATAAATAGCTGCCAATAAATAGACATAAAGAAGGATTATAGCCAAGTCATTGAAGCATAAGGTACATGCCACACATGGCTCTTTCTGTATTAACAGTTTATTGTTTATTAGGATGCATCCTTTCACTAAGTTTCATTATTCCAATCAATATAATAACACGTGTAAAATGCCAATTATTCACTGCTTGTGTGGTCAGGTGCTACAAGGAAAACTTGAGCTAAGCCAGTTAAACACGATGTATAGCTGTAATGAGCTTCTTTGTCGTAACTATGTGCTGCTAATACACCTTTAACAATTATAGGATGACCCGCGCCTGCACTAACTTAGTAAAGCTGATTAGACGCTTAGCACTACCAGTTTAATGTTTGTGCATTGGAAAGATGGCATGCAAACAACGTTGCAGCGGTGACCTCAACTGGAAAACATAATCTAGCGCAGTAAAATGTGTAATGTGAGTCGCAGTGACTAATTTTAACGGGTCTGATGTTAATATTGACGTGTTTAGTAATTTAGGTTAATGATTTCTGCACAAATAGTTAAACACAAAAGTCAGTAAACGTGAAATATTGGTCAATGTGACCTACGCTTTTGATGAGGGTTTAGTACTCATCGATATACACTCACTTACCACTTTGAAGATTCAATGAATAACAGTTACATCAATATAGCAGAACATATGCGTTAAAAGCAACACCCGACACCCTGCAAGAAAAGTCCATATCCTAAGCCAGTTAAGTGCCTAATAAAGTTTAAACAATATTAATTTGTTATAAGGATTATTTTACTAATGCATATTGATACAATAATCTAGTTTGATAATCATTACCTGAACAGTATTTGCAGCATCAAATATCAATTCCTTTGAAACTGACAAGCGTATAATTTTCGTTCTTTAAAGCTATATAGTCATAACTATTGCTCTTGATATCTTATAAATTCTAAATAAGTTAATACAGTTGTATGTTCATGACGTGATTTCTCTTGAAATCCAATCTGATTAAAATCATATCTCCACTGTCTTAAGTGTATACGTAACAGCGACCGCAGAGGTGTCATGTTCTGGTTACTTTTGAATTAGCCAATGGAAATAACGTTTTAAAACTCTGAAAGTGAATCAAATCGTTCGACATGCATTGATATCTCTTCAGCCATACCGCTTAGTCTCCGAAACGCGAAGATGTAAAACTCTATCTAAATGACATATAAAATTAGCGATTATGATAATAACGTCTGTCGCCAGAATATGACGCTTATACTGTCACTATCAGATCTTCACATAAGAGAGCGGAGATCTGATTTTAATCAGACTGCTTGAAATCTCTCACTCTTTCAGACGGAACACATTCTTTATATACTAAGGTACGTTACAAGTAAGTCTGGAAACAAATTGTTTTGTGACTGCACAACTTTGGATTATTCTTCCCAAGGATCCTGCATATATCAACTTTGCCCGAATTCTGAAATAATCAGTCTGAAGAGAAGATTCTTGTCAATTTACCGAATGCAAACGATATTTCTCCCATTTGTTTCATAGTGTTTCCAACAAAATTAACAAGGAACTTACTGTTATGTATATCTATATTGTCCATGACTGCAAGTTGTGCTTTAGATAGTCTAAACAGAATAGTTTTATAGAATCTGAGTTCAAGGACCAGTCTTGTTCGCAATTTGACGAGTTGTTCATTTAAATGATTCAAATCTAGGTCAAATGACGTTGTATGTAAATAGGGATTTGTTAAATAATTCCTTTATATTTAAGACCAATCTTTCGGAATCCATTGGTGACCAGTGTTTACAGTTGTTGTCAGATAAAATTCGAGAGGAATTATTTCTATAAAGTATTTATTGGATTTAATGAAGTACGCGTTCACTTCTTGATTTATACAAACCACTTTGGATTACGTTTAACATATTCCAAAACATCATGGATTATATAAATGTGTTATATAAGAGCATTCAAGGCTATTATAACACATTCAGAACATTCTTTATTTTTGGACTTGTGATAGGACATATATGATTATTTTGGGAAATAATTCACAATACTGTTAATGTCTCTTGAATTTTAACTTTATATTGTAGAAAAATAAATTGATTGCTGATTTTACTTAAATTGCTAGTTTCACTTTGTTTCTGTTTTATAATTGAGTAGTAAGTGGTAACAATTGCCCTTAAGGTTTCAAAAAAATTCAAATCATATACATTTGGTGAAAATAAGATATAGCATGTTATGTTATTAGTATCTATATAATTCTTAGTCATAGTGTAGTGAGGACAATTCTTGCACGAATAATTAATGTATCTAAATCTGCTTACAAATTTTGATATACTTATCGGAGCCATTCTGCAATGTTGAATTCCACTTTGAGCTGATATGCAGACGAGGCAGGTTAACTGAACATAAATTAGAAGCTAAATGTTTTGATCTAAAAGCAATGGAAGCAAGCAGAAATCGACAAGCCGATCAAGCATGCATACAGGAAAATGATCTGTCGTTGATTCTGTCTGTATATAGTTAGAAGTTTTACACCTTAGTTGACCCATGCATAAGACTCTCTATGCTTTAGTATTCTCTACATAGAAACAGTACAGAAACCTGTGCACTCTATTATTGCAATTTCGTTATTAATTTCTTCTCGAGGTGGGAATGTAGTGATACAGTGTTTGGAGGATACAGCGTTGTACATATTTCTGACTAAATTGATCTCACTCTGCTTCACTCTTAATGCCATTCTCTTACAGCACTATGCCAACATGCAAATTGGTATCAAATTGGATGGCTCGTATCTAGAATTATAAATTGTGACAAGATTCTTCAATGTACATTCGATGTGACATGAACATGAATTTTCGAATGTTTAATGTTTTTTTTTTTTTTACAGGCAATTGATTTTCATGAAAATTTGTACTGACATTATTTTATTTCATATGCTTTAGTGTTGAACGCTATTGCCATTCACCGAACTTGGTCTTTAGTGATAGGTCATGAGGGAGATATGAGCAAACATTTCAAAATGGATTTCGATCTTTAGCTCATTAAAGAAAAAAGGGGTAATTGTTGGCAGCTAAATCAAAAATAGGATGTTTGTCCATAGTCTAATATTACAATATGACATTTAATGCAGCGACGTTAAGGCAAGGTCTTAATCATGCGCCTTATCATTTAACAAACCTTAATTTTATATAGGTCCTCTTTTATCTTAGAAAGTTGTCTTCTTGTGAAAGTAACGAAAACAGACTGATGGTGTACATCACCAACTAAATCTGAAATTCATCCATGTAAAGAGAAACGTAATAGTTTAAAAATGCGCAACTGTACATTGAGTAGTTAGCATATATGTTAATATTGGACTTAAATAATCAACCTTTTGAACAATTTAAATAAGATGGTGATAAAGACTATTCAAGCATGGAATGTTATTAGCAAGTCTAAAAAATTACAAATCACAAGCATAATTCTACAAATTTCCGAAATTTTACGTAAGCAATTTATATAAAGTAATATAGATATTTAATTAACCAGGCAAGATTAAAAGATTTAGTACAATCAATC
Source organism: Venustaconcha ellipsiformis (assembly GCA_003401595.1). Classification (NCBI taxonomy): domain Eukaryota; kingdom Metazoa; phylum Mollusca; class Bivalvia; order Unionida; family Unionidae; genus Venustaconcha; species Venustaconcha ellipsiformis. The sequence continues at coordinate 4,721 of QKMX01148342.1, forward strand.
TATTTATGTGTCTTCGTCATTCCACCTGTGTCAATCTCTCTCTGACTGTCATTTAGTTCGATGAAAACCGAGGAAAAATAATGAGGCTTATGAGATCTTATATTACAATTACTTTAAGAGGGCAACAAGAAAAAAGCAAGTTGCAGATTTTTTTTCCCTCCTTAAAACGAAGGACATTCGCTGTACAAAAGGAGCCAATTGACATTGACAATTGGTCAATCAAGTGTTACGCTTCTATTGTCAGTCAAGTGCTACGCTTCATTTGCAAAGTAGCTTGTGGGTTTGGTTCAAATGACTAACACCCAATCACATCACAATAAGAGAAAGTTCTTTCGACACTAGCCAAAGTTAGACTGAAAAGCTTCTTTTGGCCTGAAGGTCTCTAGAGCAGAGAGTTCACAAGCCTCATCATTAATGCCTTAGCCTGTATCATATAGTAACCGGGCAAATTTCCAACATATATTCTGTGTGATTTAAATCAAGGCGTCGCTTATAGCAGACCCTTTGTGATGACTTCATAATTTTATAGTCTATTCTTAAAGTCAATCTGACTCTTGTTACTCTAATTCAAGCTATTAAGCATGATACTTATTGAGGATGAGGTAAGCCAATTATCACACCCCGACCGCTACTATATGTGAGAGGTTGAATTTCCAAATTGAAAGTAAAGTTGTTTACGTTTGAATAAATTCATAGAAGTAGCATCCGTTGCTGCAATGCTAGTTTCACATTTACTTCTACTAGAACTACTACTGCTACTGTTGCTGTTGCTACGGTCTACATGTGGCTGCTACTGCACATACGTACACATGAGGTTAGTCTAGTTCGTCTAGTTGAACTCAGATCACCTTTATTAGATGCGGTTTATTACCTGCTAATGTATCCCCAGTCTATTTTTGTCAAATGTTTTCTCTCTCAATTGTGGAGTGATGCAAGAGTTAGATTTAGGCATTCTTGGTATTGATTTAATTATAATCATCTATTTTTTAGAATATGAGTATATGATATAGTTGTCTGTGTGCATTTCGGTGACAGTGCGTAACGAGTAATGTTAATCCGGAAGTGGAGTTCGTGGTCCGGTGTACATTGTAGTCTAGCCTCTCAAGAAGGACAATACATCCATTAAGTTAAACTTTACTCTGAGTTCATCTTCGAAAGGTATTTTAGAGTAGTCTATGATTCATTAGGATATGGACACAACAAAAAGTTTAGTTCTAAGATTCTAATATAGAGACTATTTTGGAAAAATAATTCCGATCTTAGTCCTGTATGTATCATTAATAAAAGCTTAATGGGTGTCCCACGTGTATTATTAAAAATATTCACATGAAGTTTTGGTATTTGTGTATATTAACTTTACAAATAGAACTTTGCCATTTACAACTAACCGTTTAAATTAAACTTTTATTTGAATGAATTTAAAAGTATAATTTTAATATTTACGTACATATGCACATATGTAGAGAAAGTAATGCTGATGCCCCCTTTTTTCAGCATGTACGTATATTTACAGCAATTAAAAGTTGCAGTGGTAGATATTTATTAAATTATGTCAGCAATAATATCCTTCCAAGTCAGGATGAAGCCTTTATTCAAAACAAAAGAATAATATTTCTAGTTGATACTGTGCCTTTAGGTCATTTATAATATTTATAATGGGTCCAACCAGTGAATATATTTGTTTATGACTGGGTGATTACATGAATAACGCATAGTTGCTTGTGCGTGTAAGATGTTTAGTAATTGTTTATAAGATGGTTATATAGTACTTAATAAGAGAATGGAAGTACAAATTCACTAGTACATCTTACTCAAGTTGGTTAGAAAACCATATTAAACTGTTAGAGAATGAAAAATGTCCAAAAAATACAGATCTTAAGGATAGAATATAATCTGTATTCATCCTGTTTAACTTGGATATAAGCAAACAGCAAAATCAAAAAAGACTAACACAAATTTCATTGGTATTTATGGGTCTTTGTAGTTAAGATACTGCTTGACAAATTCCGGCATTGTGGCATAAATTGATATCCCATTATAATCAATAATATTACTTTATGCATTATTGCTTACTAATAATAATAATTAATTGACACTCCAACATTACACAATAAACGTTCAAACAGATCATTTGAATTAACACTCATCTTAACACGGTTACATATCCCACATGAGCAAATGCCCGCATATTTTAGAATGTTTGGGACATAAGTTCACATTCAATACATCATATTGAATGTTATTGTACCAATCGTTTTGATCTGCAAGGTACATATATGGCGGTATGCATATATCCAAAACTGTATTTCCAGTTTGAATTTTCATGTGCATGGTAATATATTTTAAGTTAGTACTTTGACAATATGTGGTATTTTATCATCAAATGATATCAAATTTCAAAATAGTATAAACTTAATGATTGTTAGCTGAACCACTCAAAACTTCACTGGAAATGTTCAAATAGAAAACTTAAATCACACAATTGATCCTAACAAGTCCTTGGTATTTGTCCAAAACATACAATTGCTCATCCTTGTTTACAAGTTTTGTGGATCAGAAGTTCACATTTAGTCGATGGTATATGATCTTTTGTTACATATAGATAATCTGTGAGGCACGAACGTTGCTGTTTTCACTTGAAATATCTACAAATTCTATTTCTGGAGTTAGCTTACTTAGGGAAATATCTTTAAATTTAGCATATTTTATCAAACTCCATCATTCTGCCATTGTCTTAACATCAGTTTTGAAAGTGTATCTTATTAGTTGATTAGGCTGTACATGACTGAGACTACTTTGATACACGTATTTCTAGAACCCTCATAAATATTTGGGATGATTTGTCACTTTACTACACGCCCATTGGTTCACATTTATGGTTGTCACTATGACAAGTTTAATGTTGTTTCCTCTAATTGCATACATAATATCATTTTGAAATCTACATATCTAGAACATGTTAACTTCATTTACCTGTATCTTACGAATATAAAATGAACTGAAAAATGTTATATATTTTCAGCTCTAGCCTGGTATCAAGAACAAGGTGCAAGAGTTTGATTAGTTTGGAACCTCTCCAGTAGTCATGCGGTGATACCAAAGTCTCATTACTTCATGCCCAATGTTAACTGCATAAGTTACCAGGACTAGTCCATACTATCACACTGATATATAGCACCACGCTGATATATAGCACCTAAAAATATCGTTTAGGTCTACATGAAAGAGATGCGCGCCATTTTTAAGTAATGTTGACCCTCTTTCGAGCTGTGCTTGCTTATTATATTCTCGCCTTTTGTAGTTACTGACATTGAAACGCAATGCATTTTTCCTATTAAAGATGCTACGTGTCCCATGAAAATGGGAAATTTGAGTGTGCTATTATTTATAATAACAGCTTGTTGAGTACCTGACACAATATGTGTGGAACATAACATATGGCATTGCTTCTTTAGTGTGTCCACCTGTATGCATTTTAACAGGCATATTAGAATGTGCTACAAAAATCACTGTGAGCTATCTTGCTTTAATACCCCTGAACAAAATGTTATAAATTGTACAAACCCAACCTACCAAATATTTTAAATACCATTATTAGTTGACTTTGCTATATTAAATGTTCAGTTACAATGTTTTTATTTGTACGAAAGTTTAATTTGATGTTGAAATTTAGTTTTCTAAATGTAAATGTTTTTTTATTTAAAATTCTATTAAAATTTAATTAACCAGTTTTGTTATATTTGAAATATATTGTCAGACAGAAATTATACTGTGCTAAAACTGAGGTTTTATTTCTATAAAAGTTCTTATAATTAAGGAAGATACAGCAAAATTAGTTTTTGGTTTCTCAAGAACTCATGGTCCATAGCTTCCAGTCTTTGTAACAAATGCACTACACACTTTCTGACAGCTGTCACACACCTCGCTTCTGATGAAATTCAGAAAGAGTTCGTGTGTAAAGTTAAAACTGGTGTTACATATAAATATACAAGTTTAACTAAAATAGAGTATATTACCAGAAAGGACTCAGGTCACAATTATTATTTCCGGTTCAGTACTCGCGAGTGTAGTGACACTTTACTTTCAGAACATTTCTCTCTCTCATTTTAGTTATGGCACACGAGCATGGGTTTCAACACATAGAAGAATTTGCCTACACCTCAGGATTTTATCTCTATACATGTTTTGGTCTACATCCGTCAGACATAATAGCTGTCCGCTACATTTATGCCTCCCATACCACCTGAAAATAATTCTGCTGACGTCACTGTACAAGAGATAGATTTAGGAATTCTTGGCATTGAGTTAAAGGTAATTATTTATTCTTTAGGATGTGAGCATTATGATGTCGTTGTCAGTGTGCATTTCGGCGACAGATCACAGTGAATAATGAGTCATTACCGATGATCCGTAAGTGAAATCTATGACCCCGTCTACGTTGGCTGTTTACAGCCCAGCCACTCAAACACGTACCAGATAATCTATAACAGGATTATTACAGTTAGTTTATCTTTGAGGTTTTTTTTAAATTAGCATATTTTTATATGTTAATAATTATGAAAATGAAAAAATAGAGAGACTATATAGGAAAAATAATTGTGATCCGAGTCCAGGTTAGCCGAAAAGGCATCAGGTAGTTGATGTACGGGAGACAACTCGTCCGGGCATCAGCAGAGGAGGTGAACAGACCACTTGCTTGAGACGTTATTTATGAAAAATAAAGGTTCCTACAAAAGCTGAAATTACAAGGTTCAATAACGTTAAACTGAAGCCTCTAACGGAGAATATTTCCATATGGTGGAGAACAGACCAAAATCGTCTGGGTTAGCTCAATGTTTGTTACCCGTTCGTTGAAATATTTTTTTTCTTCAAATTTTTAATGCGATTTGTTTATTCGCCGGGTCATTTAATATTTTCGATGTAGCAATTAAATCATTGTTATATCAATAATGAATATTGGAGAAACACACTCAGCTAAATAAGCTCGAGAGCGACTAGAGGTAATTAAAAATTATCCACCCGTTCGTGAATCTGACAAACAACAACTACAAGCCGGTCAGGAGTCTAAGGATAAATTTGCAGAAGGTACAAAATAGTTATTTAAACCAATTGTCGAACCAACGAAGAAAATCATGAAACCAACTGTGGAAACACAAAATATCTCTTACATCATTGCCTGTCGATATTGCTGGCCGTATTCAAGCAGCTCAACCACCACCCGTTCAACCTGCTCAACCACAACCTTAATAACAGCAACAACCTAATCTAAGAACCAGAACTAGCGTTACAGATAAATGTAAACCTGAACGGCTTGCCGCTATTAATGACAAAAACCGAGTAAAGATATTGCTTATAGATATCATGAAAAAAAAAATATGTAAAACCCGAATATATTAAAGCTCTAAAATCTGCCGATTGGATCAAGTATGTGAATCGCATCGCTACTTATACTCCGCAAATCAGAACTGAGAGATATTAATCAGTTTTATATTTTTATCCAGACATTAATGGAGTATATGGAACAAACGAAACAAGCAAGAGAAGAAAGAAAGAAACGAGGTTGGAACTTAAGAAGCTAAACAAAAGGGACAAAAGGAAGTATGGTCTACAAAAAATAAGCAAGAAAGGGAATTAATGTCAACGACAAGTAAATAATATACTGATCCTGACTCTGGAAGCGGTTTTATTAATCAGGAAAGTGGTCTTGTTACTCTATGTCCCAACAACAATATCCTTGCCGATGTTGAAAAACTGGAAATTCTCATTAGAGGAAAACGAGCTGGTTAATTAATTAATTAAGCAGAACTAATTAATTAAGCAGCTCATATTTGTAAACGATTATTTACAGGCGGTGTCATGGATATTAATGTCTATCGGCTTCTCATTAATGAAATCGTAGATGACTACCACAGTCATTGAGTATGTAACAAGATATAATGACTATAATAAGATGGTCATACATAATATTCAATGTAGACCGACTATGGTCAGGGTAATAAATTCACGACTACCAGTATACAAAAAGACCTATGGAGATGTACTAGATGATGTTGTTCAGGGTCTATTTAGAAGGATAGCCCCAAAAGCAATACCGATTGCAAAGCAACTGTGAATGAAAGCTATACATCTTATTCATGAAAAAAAGCCTTGGTAATATTGCTACTAAAGCATTTTCAGCAATTAAGGGTAGATTAACACAATTAGCACAACGAAACACTTGACCAGTAAAATTACCTAATTCTGAAACAATGCCAGCAAATATTAGTAAAATAATTTGTTTGTTTGTTTGTTGTTGGGCTTAACGCCAT
>QKMX01148392.1:0-15732 GCA_003401595.1 Venustaconcha ellipsiformis
TGTATGTATGTATGTATGTATGTATGTATGCATGAACGTACGTACGTATGTATTTACAGTCGATACGACACACAAGCCAAATATACCTAGATTACTACCAATGATTTTCACTTTAGGAGAGAAATAAAAAAGTTGTTTACTACATCGCACCCAAAGTCAGGAACTACATCAGGTAAAAATACAATACAGAAACACTGAATACTTGCTACTAATTAACTGACCTTACTGGAACAATTTGAAATCCAATGAATAAAGTCTTAATTACAATAAAATGTAATGAAATAAAATACAAGAGTATTTAAAATACACAAGTAATTAAATCATTTATTAATAAAGGGAAGCAAAATATTTATGAAAGAAAGGTTTCTTTTTACCATATTTAAATTATACATAATTATAAAACAAAATTACAGGAAAAGAAATCTAATGAATTAGACAAAGTGTACATGATATAATATTTCTATACACGGAAACATGCACATGCAAGTAACTGTCTTATCCTTTGATGTGAGTGAGGTCAAGATCACTTTCCTTCAAACAACAAACTGCACATTAATAATATTTGCATTTTACTTTTCATCTTGTTGAAAGCAAGTGGTTTGGGTTCAGTAAACAAAACAATCGGAGAAGAAGCTGAGCTAAAGTAACTTCAATATGTTGTAATGCCAAAGTTAAAGCAAAAGATGCATCATCGATTGTAAGTAATTTCATTTGTGCTAAACTAATGTCTTCAAAAAATAGCACGTTGTATGATCAACACCATTTATATCTTCTTGAATCAAAACTGTTCTGACCCCAACATCACTTGTATCAACAAAATGTGTCTAAGATTGTCTGAAATTTGGAGCTGTAAAGAACTGTTTTACTTTTAAGAATGGTCGCTTATCTGTCAAAAAACTTCGGACATTCTACATTCCAAAGAAACTTGTTTTAATTACACAATAAATTTGCTAGGTTTTCAGCAATTTTAGAAAAATTGGAACACAAATTCTTATAATATCCAGCCCTACCTAAAAATCGCATTAGTTGGTTTTGATTTACATTTAAATAGAATACATAGATAAACTTAACATTTATAGGTTTTACTTCACCATGTCCACAATATGACCTAGAAAAGTTATACTAGCACGACGGGAAATAAAATTTGACCCTTGACCTGATTGGACAGATTTTCGAAGGTTAAACTGAGCAAAAATTGGTATCAAAGCTATAAATATAGCTTTAGTTTTATGTCTTCAAAATAATTGCTTCTGGGAACCTTGTTCAGACATACATAACGGCCAACAATTATGTGTTGCCTGACTTGGTCTTAGGTATGTGACCTACACAAACTATCATAATTCTGCTAAATATTTCTACAAATGAAGGAATAGGGTGCAGATGAGCCTTAGGTATCTTATAATTTGTTTTACTGACCATTTTGCAAGCGTTGCCAAGATCTGCATCATTTACACACACAATATTTAATCTTTGTAAGTCAAGATCTTATGATCAGTCATATTAATCCCTTGATGACCAGCCAAAGGATTTTCATGGGCCAGACTAAATATGTCCTCTCTGTAAGGTTTTGGAACTACAGTCTGATTTTTCACTGACCATTCCTCATTAGCAGGTACATTGGAAAGTCGCCATTCTCACAAAAGAATTATATTTATAATGAAATGGAAGACAGGAACTTTTTCGGCTTCAGTTTCATTATTGGCCCTTTGAAACAAGCAAAAGATCTCAGGATCTTTTTTCTGTTCGACGACAAGTCATTGTAATTTTCACTCTGATTAGAAACAGGGAATGAGTTTCTAAAAGAGGATTAATACCTTCTGTTTGATCCAAAAAAAGTAGTGAAAGTGACCTCATCAGCTAAAGGAATAATTTCCTTATGTAGATCATTATCAATAGCTCATAGATCTCTTAACCGCAGAAGCTGGGTATAAATCAGGGAATTCTTTTTCAATATAATCGTCTTTCTAATCTAAAGATGGCTTGTAAAATACAAGTGGATTACCGAAACCTTATCTCCAGCTAGGTCATTGCCTAGTAACAAATGAATGCCCTAAATGAACGGCCTCAATGGTAAAATCAAGAATTGCGACAGTCACTGTTCCTGAAAGTACGAATGATGACAAATTTACAAAATGGACAGGAACATTAATAAAGTCGAACCCTACTCCATTAATAGGACCACTCTCATTAGAACAAGGTTTCTAAGAACAAGATTTCTCAGAAAAAGGCAAATTACCTGATAATAAAAGACTCCGAGCAGCTCCGATGTCAATTAGAATTTAAATAGAGATAGTACTGGCCGAATCACTCATGAGTGATATAAATCTCTTCGACATGAATGTTTCATAATTCTCGATAATAAAATCAGGTTGTGGTTTAATAGACCCAACAAATGTATTGCTTTCAATACATGACCGTGAACTTGAACGCTTAAAAATAAGAACATTTGGAACAGGGCTGTCTTTATTCTGAAACTCATTTTTTAATCTGTGGAAATCAGAATTTACGTGTCTTATCAGCAAATTGATTTCTAAAGATTGTACTAGATTTAAATTTACAAGGTTTCGTATTAGAATGACATACCTTTTCTTAAATGACGACTGATGAGTGGAAGACTTATAAAAGAAACTTTATGAGATACGGAATACTCGTCAACAGTACGAAAATCACCTTATGCTCATAATATAGTTCTTAATGTCACTATGGAATCATTCTGGAACACTGGAACTTGTATGAGATTTCTGCAAGTCGAATAAGCACTACCTATCCAATAACGTTATTTTTTCTTTTCATAACTTGACCGTTGTCATAGAAGCTGCATGCAAGGATTTGAAATAAAACTAACTTTTGAGTTGACTAGCATCACTCTCTCGACAAAATGGGGTGTTTAGCGACGGGCAAAGGATAGCCGAGAAATGCGGCCTCCACACTTGCTTCAGCGGCTGGCCAGAGAATTGGCATAATAATTTCTGCTCTTAAGGGAGCCAAATCTCCCTACTAGGTGGTCCATCACAGATCTTGGCGACTGATCTTGTTTTTAGTTCTGCCAGAATGCCCAGTGCGCCCTCCTCATTGGCGACGTTGTACCAATGGTGTTGCCTGGTTTAATCGCCGACTACTCCTCCATACAACATGTTGTATCAGATTACATGCTAACAATAGCAGACTTTCAGTGCCTGGCCTGACGAAGGTTGTACCTAACAGATGAGATTCTCACTACATTTCCCGCAACCATTACTGATGCAATTTCGAAAGTAACTATCACCGCAGATATCAACCGCGACAGCCACTGAAGCTAAAAACGCTCGAATCGCTGCATAAATGGATATAATTCAACTGATTATTGCATTTTGTCTTCTCAGATTAAATTTTGTTAGCGCCACAGACGTGTCATTGTTTCTGGTGGTATTTTAGCTGAGCGAGTTGTATTTAAGTCATCTACACAGGGATAGGTTTAGTTAATTCTGTTGCTGAAAATTTTAGTTTGAACCCACACTTGTTTTCATCATCCTAGCCTCCAGAAACAGAACATTATCATAAAGTTTTATAGCATAAAACCAATAACTACTGCCAGCATTACCTATTTGTGCATGATAAATATCAAAACATGATAAATCTCAAAACTAAACAACTCTAGATCTTTTATTGAAAAGTAATACATCAATTTCATTAGTTAATGATTGGAAATAAACAGATGAGTGTCGACAGTTTGTTGATCCATAATCGACCACATATTATTGAATGCTCGTGCCATGTGAGAATTAGTTTCTGTTTTCAAGTTTTCAATCAAATTCCAAGAATCTTTCTAATGGAAGGAAAGACCAAGACCGCTGTTATTCTATTATATCGATTGGCATCGAGACCATGTATGAATAATACTGAAAGTCTCGTTTGCTCCGATCCAACAACAAATAAAAAATGCGTATTCCGATATATCCTTAATATGAGTCATTGTGAAATTAACACAGTACTAACTTTGTCTAATACCATTTGCGAGACAGCTGAAATCAACTGCCATTACCATAGTTTGCAATCACCGTATCCGACAACAGTTTTTAAGCGGCTACATTAATGATTGTACTAACCGCATGCGTAATTGCTGTTGTTGATATTGGTTTCAGTTTAACCACTTTAGGTCATGGTCGAGTGCCTCCTAATCGTGGTAGTGAGTCTCAAAACGATTGAGCTATTTACAATCCATGTTTTTCCTACTAAGCAACATTTGTGAGACTATAAACGACTCGCATTGCAAGGATTGAAGGATTGGTTGAGTGCGTGAAAACAATCCCGCAAGTACTTTTGGTGCGCCTGTAAACAATCACTAACAACGCCAAAGAGGTCAGTTCCGTATTCGCGACATCGACGCGCACACGTCTCATACGTCCATGTACGACTGTCATTGTTAAATTTAAATGTTTATCATGAATCAGCTTCTAGCCCTGAACAACTACGTCTGTTGTTTCAGACATTCTAGTATAGCTACCATCGATGGTTCACAGAATACAATGATCTGAGTTGTTTTAAAAGTCCCAAATTGTTAACCCATACGTACATTTTGTTTTTTTTTGTAGAATATTGAAGAGCCTAAATCTGATCTTATTAACCACCATTATGTAAATTGCATGCGCTTTAGATTCGATTCTGATAATATAACTAAGTGTGGACTCTGAGAACCTATTGCATTTTTGCTTTTACCGGTCATCAATGTGATTATTAGTTGAATTCCTTCGATGATCGATACTAGGTTGTAGGTTCAACTGAAATTCAATATTATTTCAACTGCTACAGTCTGCTGCAAGCACATCTGAGTTGATGATGAGCAGATCAACTTGATCGGATATTAGGCAACATGAAATAAATCATGCAGCGAAGCCAGTACAATCTTTTGTGTACATGATACACCTGCAGTATCAAATTACATCAAAACTCTATTTTTGATGATGCGATTATTATTATCGAGCGAAAGCTTTGAGATGTTATTTACATTAGCCTTTTTCAACACTGAGCGTATCGAAACTCATGGTAGGTGTTCTGCATACGCAATTCATCGAACACGTCTTGGTTTTCTTCAGCAAATTAATATATTAACGCGTGATATATTTTTATGTTCACATATGTCCACACATTGACCCAATAAGTGTTTCAAATCTATGTTCGACGCCGTTAGGGGCACATGGTCTAGTAAAACCTTATACCTGTTTTTGCTATATCCACCTATGATTTCTTTCTGTGTGAAAAAAAATGTAGCCATTTATGTTACAGTTCCTCAAATTTTATATTGTTTACTTCATTGCCATATTTCTCCTATTAGCTTGCTGAAGGCATTTTAGCTTCTGATGATTGACCCACTCAAGCAAAGTGCGTGTGTTGCTCTCTTGGAACGTGTTTTTATCGTTCCGTTACATAATTTTTTCCAGTCAATGGGAAACGAAGCAGGAAATTGTACATCATCCTCCTCGAACTTTTTTGCGGTCAAGCTCGTCAATTACAACATGATCTTGTACCGTGGCGTACGCTTAGGTGTCGCCTCCTCGGCCAATTCAATCTCCTCTTCCTATACGTCTCAACCTACCGAGCGCGCTGGTAACTGCTTAATAGTATCTGCACTTACTTTTGTTGCTTTCTTTGAGATAATTTGTGAGTTTATCTATTTTAAAGGTGAAGCCGCTTTGGAAAAGTAAGAGAGGCTAATGTCAATCATGGGGTTGATCGAACATGGCTGACAAAACAAGCGCTTTGGAAAATCTACCAACGTTTACGACAAAAGATTTCCCGTGGTTGAGCAAATGTCCATTATTTATATTTCCGAGCACTGCATTGATCATGAGTTTGGATATTTTTTAAACTCGTTTTTGTCCTTTGTTATGAGATCCATATAATTTGTATATACGCTGCCATTCAAGCACTCTGTAGAAATCCAGACACTTGATGGTATATTGTTACATGCAATCCTTTTTGTAAGTATAGCTGCAAATTGTGTGATTGCAGTATATAATTGTTGCTCTTTTCTGTAGCCTTGGGATAAGCTTGGTAAGCTTATTCATGATTGCATACTGTTTCGATTAAAGCTACGAACCAGGCACAGGCAACGCGTTGATCATCATGTAAATTTTTAGGATATTCTACATCAACGTCAAAGAAGTATCTGATGTCGCTGATGATGTTTTAATCAAGTAGTAAGTCACAAAAGCCCACTAACGGGCAGCAGGTCTGTCATTGCTCTTTAAAAAAGGTTATTGAGATTTAGAAACCTGATAAAACCGTTTAGGACCAGTAGTGTCATACCCGTCCAAATTTGTGTTCTTTGCCCTGTACAATATCGGTGAGGAAGCTCCATTTTGGTTTTTACAGCAACGCTTCCCAGGCAATTATCGCTAGTGAGAAGTAATGCGCAGGATCAAACTTGCACACTTGCATGGCAGTGTCACTATCAAATTTATTAAATGCATCGAGTAAAACAAGACATAAGTGTGAAAAATACAGATCATGATAATAAATTGTTTTATGTTTTAATGCCGACTAAACTTTGAATGCAGAGACATTAGCGGAAATACCTTTACTTAAACGATTCAATCGGTGGCAATTGATTTTCAGCAAACATATCCCCGTCGCTCATGTACTCATATGAGTACAAACCTTGTTTCATCAATTGGTAAGTGTTTGGGTCGGTGTTGTTCATATTCAAATGGACGTATCATCACAAGTATGTCAGCCTTCTTGCACATATTGGTATTTGTATAGTACACGGACATCAAATTTGCTTCGTTTGTTGTACTTTTTGCTGTACTAGCACTCCTTCTGTATTAATAACTTATTATTGATTATCAGTAACAACAAATTAGTGCCGTTCGAATGTAGGTATCAAATATGCAAGAATTGCAGAGTGTAACTTTTTTTCCATGCTTCTTTGCGATTAGTTTTATCCTTTGCACCATCGGAACGCTTGTATCAAAGGAAATCTGTATCTAATTAAGAATTGCAACAATACACTTTGATATTTTACCATTATCAGTAACTTCAATAGCTTCACTTCTGGCTGATGTGTAATTCATTTATATGCCAGATATGAGTGATTTTACTATCATGAGTGTTTGCGCAATTGCTCAGCTATTTTCCGTTTACGCGATCTGTACTATTCACGAATAGATCCCCAAGATGGCAGAGTCGATTCTTTGATTTGAATCCAAAGCCGCATTTAAGAAAGTGTGGAGGACGTGTACCAGTACGAAACAGCAGCATATGTGATTTACAGTAGTCATAGTATAATGTTATGTCGTATAATTCACGTTTTCGCAAGCATACACCTTTGCATTGTTTACGTCGTATTGGGATTGAAATTTTATATTGATACAATTTGGGAATCACATTACAGGCTTAAAAATCTTCTCCAACGTTATCATTTTGGAATCTGGTTGAATATTATCTCCCCGCTACATGAAATGGAACACTGATATTGAGGCTAGACTAATACAAAATTGTACAGTCATTTACATGACTTTGTAGTGTCTCAAAATTTTAAACAGGTTTTGTTAAATACACAGGTTTTTACTTTCGGAATCAGCATAATGGCTTACGAATGTAAATACAAAGTCATCTGCATGCGCTAATAATCGTATCTCAAATGCCCATCAAGGCAAAATATTATACCAACTCGAATACCGTTAGACTTTGCAATCTCAAGAATCTACTCATTCAATATAATTTTCCTGTTATATGAATTGTTCCTGCCTACTCTGTATATTGTTCGGGTTGCAGTAGAAAATAAATAACCTGACATCAGTAAAGCAGTACTGACTAAAAATATGCCCAGGCGGATTATCAATCCTTATTAACAAGACGTGAAAATAGTTATAGGTGTGTATACCGGTTGTAAATAAAGACATGCCTATTGTGATAGGCAGTTTTGTGAGACACTGCTCTGCGCTACTGCGTGACTTGTGATGCTTGTTTGACCACTTCATTGCTACAAATCAATGACATTAATTATATTATTATCAGGTACAGAGATGGAAAATATGACACGTATTGAGGCGATCGTACCTATTAAAACAGCTGACTTAAGATGCAGGGAAAATCATTACAGTAGCCATGCCTATGAGAAATGTCCCAATTAAAAAACAAACAATACCATTATTAAACCACTTTAAATAATAAGAATCAATCGACCAACACATGATCAATCAGTTACAACTTTTGAATATTATGAATTGATTCACATGATTCGACACATGCTAGTGAAACTTATTTAAAAATATTTCAAGCAATTAGAAGAGAAAACATTATTTATCCAATATTAAATAATGTTATGGTCGAGGTCATGCGTAGAGTGACTCTTCAAACCGTTCTTTTCCATTGCCATCAATTTTGTCTGCCATTGTATAGACACATAGTTTAGGCATTTAGGCATGTCTACATTTTCGATGTCTAGAGGAATTTAATGCACTATCAGGAGAATCAAATCTGCCATATGTTGCAGAGGATGAAGAGGTGCATTAGGGTCCCCTAGACATCGAAATAACTTGTTTTATTTTCTAAAAGCGTCTGCATAATACCTCTTATATATAAAATGTCGTGCTCAGGGATTTTGCAAAGGTGTGTCTCGGGTACCATGAGTCGGTCACTTCAGTATCATCAAAAGCTTGGGATGGAGACCATCAACGCCGGCTGTTAATGCTTTCTTGCTTCGGTATGTACAGGTAGCACTTCAACTAAGCGCCGCTGTTTGTTTCCTTTCCCAGTGTCGTTGATGATGAATATTGGGGCGGCAGCGCAATTTCCATGCAGACAAGGTTGTAGCTTATTCTATATTATTGCTATTATCTTTCTCAGGTTAATTATTTATTTTCTTACCTCGCCATATTTTAAACAATTGACTCGAATCATATTTTTAAGTTAAAATTTGTTTATAATAATCTTCTTTGACGTCTATACTAGGGACTTGTTCACGCTCAGACGACTTTTCATGATAATTATTTCACCCGTGATTATCTATTTCACCAGATCCACCATGTCATCCATAGCCATAACCACTGAATCTGATATTTCCTTCTAATCCTTTTTATCGGCACCTATCTGACCTTATTAGCTACGATCACTATTGCGATGCTTTTGCATGATCAAAGGCTTCTAATTAGAAAGGTACAAAGTACAGACTAATTTATTTCTTTCTGCCGTTCTTCTGGAATGCTAAGTCGCTTATCAGAATCTACCAGTGCGTCAGTAAAAATTGTCTTTTTCCCCAGAATTTGAGCCATTTGTTTATGTTAGATAAGTAAAATGAACAGTTTTTTTTTATACTTTACTCAATTTCTGGAAGTGTGTTGCAAGCTCAGGGTCTTATTTCTTTAGCAGCGATTTAGGCTATTCTGTTTGATTGGACAGTGAAAATCGTTCCTCAGGTCCTCTTAAAAGGAGTCCTACAATTCTCACCTTCACCACCATTGCATGTTTGCGCATGTCCACGAAGGCAAAAGAAGAGATGAATTCCTTTTTTTAATCTAACCATGAAGTTGGCACATGTCTCGAAATAAGACTTACAAAGTAGCCAGGAACCAGTTCGATAAAATGTTGCTCGTTTGAAATAATATGTTTTCGTCAGGTTTGTCAATTTATCTGTGGAAGAAACGTATAATGCCAAATATGCCACAGCACTTTCACCATGGTTACTACTCATTTCAGCAAAAACGTGTAGCAAGTTACATATGCGTTCGATGTCCACAAATGTTGTGCTTGAGCAAATTGTTAGAGTGGAAAACGCGGGAAATGTGTTATGATTTGGCTTTCTCGCTGCATAATCTGTTCATTCAATTTTACTATCTTGAGACTGTAAAGGGTCGTAGTTTGCACCTAAGACGCATGCAACACATGCGAATTCTAGACTATTGGAAAGGTTTCTTCAGGCACTTAACATCTAGCCTATTTATAATTACCTCACAATTATCTTCTATATTTACTGATTATCTAGTCTTCTTTCTCTTTTGTAAATGAGCATCAGGATCAGATATCAGCTGACGTTCGATCTTTGTAAACACCGATAACTACGTGAGCTATCACGTTACCAAATGAATACTTTCCTAACTGGACCAAGCAAGAGAGCAAAAACATTCAAATGGTCACAAAGATACCACTGATGTTGGCCATAGTTAATGCTCCCCAAAGGATGTTTCAAGTTTTTATAGGTTTCCTTCATATCTACTGGATAACCTACTTGGATAAATGACAAACTATTACCATTATGCAGCAAAAACAGATTTATGTCTCGATTTCTCTGAATCAATGAACAGAAACTTTTTATCTGGATCACGAACGATGTTGAGGGATGCCATCACAACATCGATGTAGTTGTAGGCTACAAGATTACCTTCCATGAAGAAGACTGGGACAATATCCTCTTCAAGGTCACGGAACAAGGTATGGTTGAGAGTAGGATGATGGGTGAAAATATGGGTCACGTGACACTGATGGTTCAGGACTAGAAGTTTCATCCTCTTCCTCTTTCTCGTCTGACTCAAGGGAGAATTATTCTTGTGTATCAGGAACCGGCATTCTTTTTCCGAGGTTCTGTGCGTATAGCTGATGGAATATTTGGATAACGCACGGAATACGTTTTTTTCTTTAACACACATTGCCCAACTGGAGCCACCATGCAGAAGGAACAATTGCTAATATGATCGGTTGGCTTCCTCTAAATCACTGGTACTTGAAATTGCATAGATCTTTTCCTGTTCAACAACTTGCAAAGATTTGTTGCGCAAGAGTTTCGGCATATGTGTGTGGCCAACCTCTTGTCATGGTCTCTCATTTTGCTACAACAAAAGTGACTTCACCACAAGCATAAATGAAGTCATCTGCATTGTTAATACAATTCCGAGTCATCTCTGCTCAATTTGGCTAAAGATCAAATACTGACAATTAAGACAGCAAGAAAATGTATGGTTTCTTTATAGTTGTATAAAACGTGTGTTGTATGGATGCCCTCTCTGTTAATTGATTTGGCGATTGTTATCTAGAGGATGACCTTCCCCGATGATATTTTCCAGTCTGAGTGGATAGCTAGAACGGTACCAGAGACCTGGGCGAGACTATTGAGAAGAAACAAACATAAAGGAACCTCCAATTTAATAATAAAAATAGCTTTAATTAATCAATGCATACATTAATAATAGAAATTTCAATCCATAAGATTTACATTAATATAATTTAATAGCAGTGTTCAATTTACGGATTCGTTCATCATAGTAACTATTGGTGAAAATAGTATAATGGCCACACTTGCATCATCTGGCGTTTTTCCTCTATTGACTTTGTGTATTCCACGTCTAGCGTGCGTTATTAATATGCAATTAAAGTGTTAGAGTATTAGTTCTAAATTCTCTTTTTATTTTTATTTCATTATATTTTATTGTAAAGGTAATATTCATTCGATTTGAGTCACTTTTCTGAACATTCACTTAACCTTCTTTATCATTATTATTAGCTCACCTTGATCGTGATGTTTTGTAAACAGTACTCGAAAGTGATTGGTTAATACCAAGGTCATGTTATGCCCACATGTTAGCAAAGTTGTATGTAGGCTTTTTTTAATTTATTTCCTGTGTGGGAATCTGATTTTTTTAGAACTATTGCTAAATGGCATGTTTGTTTACTCCGCTGTTCAAGCTAATAATCAAGCAGCACGTCACGTGAGCCACCATGTGATCTAAAATTGGGGGCTATGGCAGACGAATTTCTAGTAGATTTTTCACTCGTATCATACATATTTAAAAGCGCAAGTCGGTTTTCTATTGTCGGTGCAAATTTGTTGTAAGTTTCATCTGTTTAATAATTCATATTCTCTAGAACACAAAACAAATGCTCTTCTTTACAACTATTATGGGAGAAATACATTAATTGGATATTTATTCTGGAATTCTAAAAAGAACATTACAAATTGTATTTAGACCGGGAGCTGTTACCATCAGTAAAAGGACTTCATCTGACATCATCGCCTTCCATATTTGAATTTCATCGAGATATGAACCTGGATTCGATCATAACTGTTTAGTAATTGGAGTTATATTTTTCAATTCTAGGATTAATTTTTGGATCATTTTCACAAGCCGTAAGTCCAATTACATAATGTTACCTGTTGTCTAGGGAAAAATATAATTTTGTTAAAAATTTACAAATCTTGTTGGAGTCACTCTTTTCCTTGTTACTTTTGAAGAAACCTAGTCAAGTAACATGTGTATGATTGGTTCTTCCTCTGACCCTTCTATTCCGAACTCTTGTACTTTCCTTATCTGGGAGGGACAAAGGAAACTGTTCCCTTACAATCAATACGTATATATATAATTCTCTCATTTGTTTTATTCAGAAATATAAATAGCTATCCACATTACATACGTTCTGACATAATAAAATGACCATAACGAATAACGGTCCTTGCAAATTTACTGTATTTGTGGTAAGGTACAATCTTTATCTCTACTACAAATGGCCATTACAAGATACGCCTAAGTCTGCCCTTAGTTAAACAGTTCATAACCTCTCTCCACACAACGGATGCCTAGCATTAACACGTTCGGTGTATTCAACAACGTTGCCTTATATATCTTCGTTACGTTACTATACAACTTCTTACACCTAGCCAGTCAGTTCCACACAATAATATAGACTCTTGATTACAATTGCATAAGATTCACTAAATTCAAGTTACTTTTTATCAAATAACCTACAAGATCATTTAAGTATTACAAAAATCATATATAAATATGCAGTAATCATTAACACACGATAAACAGTATAATCCTACCGACAAAGGAAATTACTTCATATACCATAGACTTTTTTCACATTTGTACATTTGATAGAATTCACAAATCCCTATGAAATACTACACATTTTAATATTTGGATTACAGGCAATCCGTCAATTCTCTCAATCACCTAATAACTGTAAAATTAAAGAAATCAATTTCATAACAACTCTAACACACCAACAGGTTTATTAAACGATACAAACCAAGGAGAATATCATATACATCTTAATAAAAGCAAACAAATAAAATAGAAAGTTACATTGAAATTAAGATTACGTACTTTAATTATGTCTCTTTTCCGCACAATCGTGCGTCATAGTACTATAGATTCTCTTTCATTCAAGATAGGAATCTGGCCTCTTTTCTTGTTAACTGGAGAAAACACTATTCTTTTAGGTTTCCAACAGAGTCAAAGTGTCTAACCTCAAGCAAAATTTCTGACTAAAGAATGTTGACAAAGATCACCAAATTTAAACTCCTATAACTTCAGTGTGTACGCTTTAATTGTAACTGACAAATCGAAATCAAGTGTTCCTAAATTTTCCCCAAAATAATTATGTCTTTCTTCAGATTTTGACAGCCGGCAATACTATGCAATCAACCTTTCTTTAAAGATCAATTATGTGAAATTATGTCATTTACAACCAGATTCGGTTGGTGATTATAATGTACTCTCTGCCAACATACAGTTACAATGACCGGGTCAATTCTGCTGAACCTTACACGCAGGTCCTTTAATGTTTCAGAGATGAAATGAGGAAAATATCAAAGTGACCTTCTCAAAGACATTTCTGGCTTGACTATGATAACAATTTAATGCACAATTGATTCAACTGACAGATTACTTCTTCACAATTCGACACATTACAAGCTGATACAGAGGACTTTGTTCAGCAGAGTGATGTAAAATTAATCATGGTCGCATCATCCATGATGTCTAGGAATATATGAAACAATTCAAATCATGAATGACTGAATACTAGCTTCAGATTGACTCATTTATTGTTTTGACTAAAGAGCAGTAATGTCCAACATAGACATAGATTTATTCACAGATCATATCAAAGATTTACTTAAGTCATTTCGAGTATTAAATTGAGACTATTTCCTTTGTAACTCGCTTATTCTTCACCATTCACGGGTCAGATTATATACCGACTCTATATCATGTCCTTAAAATCTAGACCCAATGAATAATTTAAAAGATCTTTTTCGTTTTTAGTGACCCAAAATTAATAAAATTTGATTTTTTGTATTTCGGAATCATTATTGCTGTTCAGCAGTGTTCTTATTACCAATTTCAACGCTTTGTTTTTAATTATTGTGTATTTGCATTTGTGCATGCTTTTGTAAATATGTTGTAATTTTACAAAATCGAAAATTATTTATCATCTACTTGTCCATCTGCTAGTCCATCTGTTATTTTTAATATGGTTTAATATTTTATCTTAAGGTTATACAATAGTATCCCTAATACATGAAACATATCCTCATATATTTGTTTGCCGGGGTGAGTGTTTGATTTAAATTATGGACGACGGACGGTAAGGATCCATTTTGCAGTTTGCTTGTTTATTATTATTATTTATTAAAGTGACTAGTAGGCAATATGTACACTATCTTACCTTTAAGTCAATATTTTGGTCTATAAATATTTTGAAGTTGAAGTTCGCCGTGCGATGAGTAAATATGTATAGGGAAATATATCTTCAAGTTATTCCTTATTATCCTATTACTATTTCAATAATCAGGTGCCTTAATCTGTTTATTATCAATTGTGCATTTGTACCATATAATTCTTCAAAAGGTTATATTGCAATTGTTCTTTGCTTTTATGTTTTTAGATTATATCGTGATCAGATTTATCAGCCTAATATTTCCTAAGCAGATGATCCGTTCTGTTATATCTAATTAATATTTTCATGATCCTCAGTGCTAATTTTGCTCTTGCCATTTAGTTAGACTCTAGAAGTTATAAAACTAATTGCTGTTTATGGATTGCATTCGGACAGTTTTTCATGTTTAAAACAATGGTTCAAATATTATATTAAATTACTTAAATAAAATATTCTACAAGTTATATTATAATATTACAAATGTTGAGACTTAAGAGTAACTTTCTTGTCAACGGTTTCTCTAATATAAAGAGAAAAGTACAATATATATATATATATATGATATATTTCCCTTAATAATTTTGAATAGGTATTGTGTATGTGTTTCTGCCAAAAATCGTAATATGTGCACATTATTGACTTTTCTCCGATACGTAAAAGAACGTGTTTGAAAATTTTAATAAATCATGAAGGATTCACGGGATATTTAGTTTTATCTAGAAAAGACATCTCGTATTTTAAAAAAAAGATTAGATAATGTACAAAGATGACATTTTAAGTCTATAAGAGACTAAAATATTAAATTTTATTATACACTCATATTATATTATCAGTTATTTTTACATTGTCAGAATCGTATAATGAAATATTCTACGATATTGCACTCACACGCACTTTATATTCCACTCATATTGCTCAATAGTGTATTCGAAACTACTTTGTAAACAAATCATGTACACTCACCTGGTAGGCGCTTTACGTTATGGTTGATAAAATTTGTTTCTCAATGAAGTAAAGCAACAGTTTCGTGGACTGAAACTTACCAGATGCGTTGCAACATTCCGCGTTAACTTTTTTTTAATACAGTGTTTATGATTTAGAATATACGCTAGACAGGGTCCTTAAAATATATTGAAAGAGACAAACAATAAACTGTCTTCTTTAGCTGGTAATTAGAATGGTAAAAATATATTCACAGTTTTACCTCCTGAATTCCATCAAAATGAACTTTCGTAGTTCTCATTGTATCGAATAGATATACTGTTCCTTCCGGAAACAAAACTCATTCATATTTTCCCATACAAATGCAGTAACCTA
>QKMX01148408.1:0-11717 GCA_003401595.1 Venustaconcha ellipsiformis
TCACATCACATCAAAGCTTTTTTGCTTGATGTTACCATGTAAGAAAGACAGTTTTATAGTCGGCATGTTTTGTTGATTTTCAGATGAAGAAGAAATGAAATCTATGCCTACTGATGATGAAGCCCTGTCTGAGACATCACAGTCCTGTCCTAAATGTATACCAACCGGAGAAGTCAACATTTTTGACAAATTATGCACAAAGGAGTGTAAGTAAAGTAGTTATTCCTGTTTAATGTATGCCAAAATGAGAACAGTAAATATCTACCTGCATTCTATTAATGATTTTACACATGGACCTTGATCTGCTGCCGTAGGCTGGGTCTTTGTTGTTCGATTTCATGTTATACTTCAGTAGTACATTGTACAAACAAGCTTCAACACATTGGATAGTGGCATCTTTCATATTAAAGAAATTGTAGAGATGCGGTGGTATTGTGTCACTCATGTATTGGACACATGTGTCTGACCCACACGTTCCTCCTCAAATCGTCAACCACACCATGCCTTTGTCCACTGATGGTGGAGCACATTCTTGAGGAGTGTATCAATTTCCAAAATGAGCCAGACTTTTTATGATGTCAAATTGCTGAAACAGCTTTTTATCATCTACCACCATAAAAAATGTTAGACTTAAGAATGTGGTTTAGATTTTTATCCTGTATTTGAAGGACTTCCCTTGTATTGTTTGTTGTTTATTTTACTAATTTTTTTTCTTCTACTTTCTTGGTTTCTTTTACACATTTTAATGAATTTATTTTGACATTGTTTACCTTTTAGTGTCTAATTTTACAAGAAAATATTTACTTTTATTATCACAAGTTTATCTTATTAAGATTAGGGCAAGTTTAACCTATTTTTGAAACCTTTTTAAGATTGTTTACTTTAACACAAGGTGCTGTAAATTTATATTGAGTTTTTGTAATTTTCAAGAACTATGCTTTAATCAGCATTATATATCCATGACTGTGTTGATGTGCTGTCAAACCCAATATATACATGCATTTTACAGTATACCAGAGAAATGAATATACTTGATGTCCTATCATGCTTGCCAGTATAACATTTTCCAAAAAAATATCTTTGTAAATAGCTAATTGTTTTGGACAGTTCCAAGAGA
Organism: Venustaconcha ellipsiformis; assembly: GCA_003401595.1. Taxonomy (NCBI): domain Eukaryota; kingdom Metazoa; phylum Mollusca; class Bivalvia; order Unionida; family Unionidae; genus Venustaconcha; species Venustaconcha ellipsiformis. The sequence continues at coordinate 1,118 of QKMX01148408.1, forward strand.
ATGTGTAGCACAATATGTCTGGTTATGTTGAGCTTTACCTTCTCATTGAATGCTGTAGCCAATAAAAATGTATCTATTCTAGCATATTTAGGAAAGATGCTAATATGTACAAATAAAATTATGGAATATTTTGCAGTAGCAAATTGCAAATTATATTTTATTTTCAGTCTTGGAGTTGGAGAATCTTGGTGAAGAATCCATACTGACCAGTATCTCAAAGCCAGGATTAACACAGAGGATTAAACTGCCCCCAGAGCTGATGCAGTGTCCAAACTGTAAAATGCTGCTGGGACAGAAAGGTTGGTCCATCTCGATATAAACCAGACATATGCAAATTCTGTCACATGGTCCATATCTGGACCATGACCTCATTGTATCCACTTATTTACATCTTATTGTTTGTTTTCAGAATCACTTTTCTGGCTGGTGCCCTGGAGGAGGTAGCACAAACCTGCTATAAACCATTTACATTTTCTCATTTGCAGTCTCCCAAGCTATGTAACCACAATCTGTATATTTCAGGAAAAACAACAAATAGGAAAGCTGCTTTTTCTGTATATTTTGATACTAGCTTTTGATGGTCATCAACTTCTGTACACATAGTACTTAGCTTGCCCTGCAGAATATGAGGTTAAGTAAAAATTAGAGATACCTTTTTAGTACTTGATTGAAGATTTGTGGGTAACCATCTTGCCCATCTTAAATGTTAGAAAAACACTGTGTTAAAATGACAGTGTAAAACTGTGTTACAAATCTGCACAGCATTTTGTTAAAATGACGGTATACATTTTGTGTTACAACTACTGTATGTTTCATTAATAGTTATTTAACTGTGGAAGTTGTGCATAAAATATTAATTAAATGTAATGCTTAAGTGAATAATGTGGAAAATTGTCATGATTCCAAGAATTATCTACCTCTCTCTCTTCCCATCCAGGGTATAGGGTGACCTAAATATTTAAATTATCAGTGATTTGAAGGGTGGAGTTCAAAAATTTCAGATTAATAAAATTCACTTTCAGTTACAGCTTGATATCCTTCAGCACAATTTTCAGCAAGTGCTCATAACCAACGACCTTTCTCTCTTCCCATGTTGTGACTTGAACCTACATTTGTTTGTAATTGTTTTAAATTTGTGTTTAAACATATTATTATGCATAATTAATGTATATTATTTATTATTTAAATATATTATTATACATGTTACTTAAAACATCTTTGCCACCAGGGACTCTAAAATCAATGGGTCTGCTTCAGACAGATATGCTTCTAAAGAGAACCATATTTTACTAAGAGAATTGGATATCAGCTGCAGATGAATCTTCCTCCTGGTATCATTTAAAGGGGTTGGAGGAAATGCATGCATTTCTAAAATACGATTGCAGATTTACATGTCTTTAGTAGCCATGCAGTCTTACACTGCCACTCTGTTTCTTACAATAAAAGTTTGTTGAGATGATACACTGTATTTTTAATGAATGTTTAGCTCATAAAGAAATCACTAATTAATGACATTCTATTTTTTTTATATTGTGATGACAAGAATGTACTTACATTGCCACATTCACCTCCTTCCCATACTGAATAATGCACACAATCAGAAAACAATTTGTTTTCGCCATCAAGCTAAGAGGTCAGCACTTGTGTGGTTATGTCAAGGATTCCTGCCTTCAGTGGTAGAAATAATTTCTTACAGTTGATGCAGATCCTGTTTGCACATCTCATTAGTAACAGCTGAATGTATGTACAAGCTTCTGCAGCTTTGCTTCTCTCAACAGATCAAACAAGAGCAAAAGAATAGTTGTTGGTTGACTAGTGACAGCAAGCTGTTCTTTGTAAGAAACTAGGTTGTGCCATTAGAACAACTGAGCCATCAGAATGGAACTGCATGAAGTTTAAATCTATGGATATTGTATGTAGCTCACTCACTCGGCATGTTGCAGTGTTAGCATACATTGCATGTCATGTATGATTGTTGCTTGAGTGAGGGAGAAAGTTTGGACCATCTCAAACCATTGAGATTCCATTCAGGATTAATGTGAGTGACAGTGGTCTGGATGTCAAAATTGGACCGTGATTCAGAGATTACTTTGTTGCAGCCAACATCATCTCTTCCATGAAGGCCAAATGTGACTGAGATCAGGAACAGTATCCCTTGATTTGTGATTGGGGGGCTAGCTTCTTGTCTTCAAGAGATAAAGAAAGAGGTTTACCATTGGGGAATGGTCTGCAAGTGGTGTAATGTCATTGACAACACATAATTTCTTCTTGCATGTCATCAAATTGGAGGATCTTCAGCTGTTGCAGACATCTCTGCAATTGAAATTTCAAACTCCTTTCCATTCAGAGCATCTCTACATTGATTATTCACCTTCAGATAAGGGATGTAAGATTGTTCATGTTGCAAACCAAAAATAATACAGAATGTATTTATAGTGTGTCATCCAGGAATGCCCACCTTCTCTGTGGAGGACATCCTGAACAGGGATATGACTTTGTGTAATGTCTTCTTGAAGGTGAATTTCAACATTTTGGTTGATGCCCTCTCCATGAATGATTCTTTCAATGCATTTGAGAGGTAGATGCCAAGTTGATATGTGTTAAGATTTCCATACCAAGATGGAACAAAATATTGAAAAGGGACAAGATCTGAATTATCTATATTGATTATTCACCACACAGAGGGAAGCAAAGATGTTCATGTCATGAACAAAACACCAAACTTCTGGAAAGGTTTTTGGTGCATTGTGCGGGAACATCTCTGTTGTTGTGTTTGATGCCCTGAATTCTTATTGAAGTCCCATTGGCTTAAAATGGGGACTTCAGAATGGAAGTAAGCAACAGACATGTCAAGACTGACCAGGTACTAATCTAATCTCCATCGCAGGTCTCAACTGCCATTGGACTTCACAATCAGAAATGTACTGGAGTAGAATCCCTGTTGTCTGGACAATCTACACCACTCTTTACAAGAAAACAAACAAGATTTTCTTGTTTGAAAAGACCCTCCCCCTCATGAAGTTCCTTCATGAGTGTAGGACAATGAAAGTCCAGGGGTTAGGATGATGAAATTTGGAGACCCACAGACATGGTGTGGATCGGCCTTCATTTTGTTAGAGAAACATAATCTAGCTGCCTTTTCAAAATACTGTCCAAGTATTTTTCTACTAAAGTGCACACATGTGTGCCGAGTTACTGAATGCATAGGCATATCTTGTGTCCTCTATGTCCTTAAATTGTTTAAACTTTTCACACTTGGTTGTCATCTCAGTGGAAAAAACAAGTGAATAAACAAACATATATATATATATATATTTATATATTAGTACAAAAATACTTGGATCAGCATTTTGAAAAGGCAGCTCTATTATGTTTGACTATGATGGATACATTGATTGGTCTCATGGAGGATGTCAAGATGCTGTCTCCACTGATGCAGAAACAGCACCAGAACATAGTGTATACATGAATACAGTAGAATTGTTGACAAGTCTCATATGGGTCAAACAAAACAGATTGGTCCAAGTCAAGACAATGAATTTCTCATTTTGTACAGATTCACTTTTAAAGGGGTTACCAATTTTTGTGGACTTTGTGTAGTTGCTCGTACAACATACATTTTTTTACATACCAAATGAATGAAGATAACAGTCAAGGCAATACCCATTTCTTGATCATATGCACCAATGTTTCACATTTTTAAGTAACGAATGAAAATGCAGTTTTAAAAAAAGAATATAGACCTTGCTATCCATAGAAATAAATGACTTAATGGTATTTCCCTTGTAGGGTCCAAGAGCCTTGTTTTGAGAGATTCAGTCCCACTGACCAGTCAACAAATATACACCCAGTCTGAGACCAACACAATGATGATCCCATGGGCAGAGATTCTTGTGGAGTCCCTGAAATTGGCATATTCTCGCTGTATTTAAGATCATGCTTATCAACTTGAAAAGATTGATGTATTTTTTCTCTAGGAGTGCATGGACAAAAATGCCTAATACTTTATATGTATTCTTCATGTAGAAATGAATCCATTATTAAATGAAAAGCAGTGCTTATCCAAGGATAAATGGATGGAAGAGTTGTCTACCCCTTTGTGAATTGTGCAATTATTATATACTTCATTTAAACCTGAAAAATAATTCATGTATATAATGATAATTTCCTATGGAGTCGAAGTTGTCATACACTTTTCTTATACAATAAAACATATAAAATTATTCACCATTTTTTTGGATTAATTTCACAAAGCTGTACCTATAAATGTAACCTGCATTAGTGAATATAAGTTACACCCTATATCTGGTGTAGCAATGAACAGCATGCAATATATTCCATTGATAGCATTAAAACTATTTAAGAATTCTTCAAAATATTAATTAAATATGTATGGCTAAAAATTATAAAAAAAAGTATTTAATTTAGTAATCAAAGACCAGAAGATTTGTATGCAATGAACACCATTTAACAGATATACAGTATACCTGCCTAGATAATCATTTAAAAAGAATATTGATTCATCTATGATAAAATTAATAGATAAATAGGTAAGTAGGTGAACAGACAGACTGATAAATAGATAGATGATTTGCAACTTGTTTATGATAAACAGGCTTATCACATAGTCTGTACACTTTGCCTAAAGTGTGTGCTGTTTAATATTTTTTATATTATAACATGTGAACAATTGACTTTATGTGATTTTGATTGCTCCACATAAAATTACTGTGACGCATTCTCTTTACTGATCGGCTGTGTTCGTGGGAAAACTTTTTTAACCTCATCTTTTTAGATTTTTTGTTTTCAATGAACATGGTCTCATCTGTTTGAATATGGCCAATTTACCAACACAGGGGCTTGTTATGTCATACATATCATAACATGAAAAATGGCTAAAACTCCAAGACAAGAACAACAAGTAAAACTAAAGATATTGCCCACTTGATAGCGGGTGTGTGGATGGAGTGGAGTGGTGACTGTATATCTGTAGTATGGAATCCTTCCAATATACAAGCTTGGTTTAAATGTTAACTTACAGAAGTAAATAAACTCGCCTCTGTTCACAGAAGAATGTTAAGAAAAACTGGAGATGACAGAAGTTATTTACATGGCAAATAAGTGATGCAATTCCAACTCAAAATGAAATTTGCTTACATGCTCTGTAGTCTACTTTTTCAAATCAAGTACTGCAATTATGCCGTCACAAATACATTACAGTAAATATGTGAATTCTTGCACCCATTAGACCTTCTTTCACATGAATATTGCAACAATGTAATGTTTAGTTATGAAAGTGACACTTTAGGTTACGGAAACATGAGGATTATCAACTGTACTCTAACGGGTTATGCATCAAACAATGTGACATCAAGTGCATTGGACATTCCGTATTGAAAAATAATTTTGTCTGTGTAAAATGTTATGTTTAATCAGAAGGACGCTTCGTCTTTGACTTATAGTTTGTAAGAAAAGTATAATCTACTTTTATATGTTAATATTAGTTCAACTTTGTTTGGGACTATTTCTTATGCACAGTAAATGAAAGGTGCAGCATCTGTCAGAATGAAAAAAATTATTCATTCTAAATAATTTCCACTGAAATAAAAACTATATGATAAAAAGAGTCTCAGATGGGTAACGGTTTAATATTACATTTATGAAACTCTTTGAATAATGTCCACATTTTGCGAACCAAGCCAAACCCATTTGAGATCCTCTATGTACAATACAAATACTATTATAAGACTATCAGGTTCCATCAGTTTTATTTTCTATTCATTTTTTTTATTGAGAATTTTTTTCTGGTCTAAATATATTTGTTATTTATGGCTTTTACTTTTGATAAAACTACTTAGGAATGGTCAGTGAGCATTAAAATATAATAATAATGTTAAGAATGAGGACAGAATAAATAAAACAACACAAAATACATGTGACTGTGATTGTTTATTAAAGCACTCCTTGGAGTATTTACCCATAGCAATGGGACTGAGAACACATATCAAACAAACCTAAAGTAAAATGCAACATTTCAACTAATCATGTCCTTTTATTTATACCAGTTACAGATGAAGATTCTAAAATGAGTTAAATTAAAGATTAACAAGAACAAAAAGCCTGGCATTTAATTTACAAATATCTCTGCATCAAAATTGTTGATTTTGACTTAATGGTTTTAGTTTGTTTTTCATCCTAATAAAAACCTCTAAGTATACAATAAAAAAACAAAGAACTTGATAACAGAGTACTATGACACATTAAAACTTTATAGATCATTTGACACTGTGAAAAAAATTTACTCAAAGCCTCATAAAGATAAAGTGCACATATCTGTAGTAGGAAAAACATGTCAAGATATTATTTCAAAAATCCTTAGAGATGGGAAAGCTAGTAAGTTACATTTACTGCGCTCTTTCATGACTTTGTAAATAGCAAACACTGGCTACTATACCCCTAAAAAGATTCCTACTAGATTTCTGGATATAATAATAAAGATATTTCAATCTGAGGGACAGTTGGAGGAGAGCACACAATTCTTGCAGGATGGTGTTAACAACAAATATTTGCACACAGAATGCAGACAGACATAGACAGTCAGCTTTCTTCATGGTTTATGACCTTGATTTTCATTAGCTATTATGTTTGTCACAAAACAAGAAGAAAGAAAGTCTAAGTAAGAAAGCACAGCACTTGATTCAAAATCTTTTCTCTGGAAAGTATTTGGATTTTGGATTGTTATTGTTACATGATCAATTTGAGAATAATGAAATAAACTAAAAACCATAAATTAAAATTGGTACACAAAACAAAGTAGTACTTAATCATCACATTATATTCTAATGTTTTAGTACAGCTGACATCACAAAAAGATTAAATGCAGCCAGAACTATCCCAATCATGTTAGAGAATATTACAATAACAATATATCCAGTCAAAAATTTTGGTGCTCAAATAGCAAACATGCTAAAACCAGGATATTTAAATGTATTTTTCAATGATAATTGCTAGAAATAAACAAATGTCAACGATGTGTAAGAAAAGACAATATATTATTTACATATTTAGTAACAGTGACCAAATTTGAAGGCAAATCTGCATCATTTGAAAACTTTGAAAGACATGTCAAACTCTATAAAGCATTTCATCAGCAGATCAGCATCATCTGAACACTTTGTAAGCATTTCATCAGCAGATCAGCATCATTTGAACACTTTGTAAGCAGTTCATCAGCAGATCAGCATCATTTGAACAAATTTTGACAAAACTAGTATTTGCATATCATCCAGTTTGTACCTTCCTACTGACTTATAAAAACAAAATACTTCAAGGATATACAAAATGCATAAAACTGAGCCATTTCATTCAGAGATTTATAATTTCTAACCAGACTGTAGCCAAGGATCCCCTAACGATATCAACTTATTGGTGTTTCAAAGCCAATGGAAGCTCCTGTTGACAGCAAGCAGGCAGACTGCTTGCTGTCCTTTCTGGTTTCTAAAATAGCCCATTTGATTAAACACTGTGTTGTCTGCATCTAATATTTGTATCATCTGGTTGTAATATTTCTAAAACAAACTAAACAAATAAACAGGTGCAACTCTTGTATACATGTGTTCAAAGAGATGCAACTCCAAAATGTAAGTAATTTTTCAGATCATCAAAGATGATAAACTACATCTCATCTGTGGCTTGAAAAGATAGACTTGCTCATGCAGATATGGCTACATGCTGCATATACAGAAACTCCCATTTGATTCAAAATGCCAACAAGTTGACAGAGTTTGGGACCTCCTGGTAACAATCAGGTTAGAACTTATAAATCAATGAATCAATGAATGAAATGACTTAGTTTTGTGCTGTGTTTATATCCTTGATGTCTGCTGTTTTTAAAATGGTAGGTGGGTACAAACGGGACAGTGATAATATTATAGATGTTTTTAGTCAAACTTGGTCAAATCATAAACTTATTTTTATGATAGGAGGCCATACATGTCACAAGACCTATTCTGATGACAAATTCACACACAAGTTACAAGACCTGCTTTGATGACAAATTCACACACAAGTTACAAGACCTGCTTTGATGACATATTCCCATACACATTACAAGGCTTATTTAGACTACAAGTTCCCAGACAAGTCACAAGACATGCTTTGATGACAAATTCACATACAGGTCACAAGACCTATTTTAATGACAAATTCAAATACAAGTAAAAATACCTACTTTGATGACAAGTTCTGACAAAAAATCGTTCCTATACAAGTCACAAGAGTTTTAATGAAAAGCTCCCATACAAGTTACAAGAGTTTTGATGACAATTTCCCATACAAAGTTACAACTTTTGATGATAAGTTTCTGTACAAGTCACAAGAGTTTTGATGACAAGTTCCCATAAAAGTCAAAAGAATTTTGATGACAAGATCCCATATAAGTTACAACACTTCTTACATGTAACAAGACCTATTTTAATGACAAATTCACAAACAAGTCACAAGATTTATTTTGATGACAAGTTATCATACAAATCACAAGACTTTTGATGACAAGTTCCCATTGAAGTTACAAGACCTGCTTTGATAAGTTACCATAAGTTACAAGGCCTGCTTTGATAAGTTACCATAAGTTACAAGGCCTGCTTTGGCAACAAATTCACATACAAGTTACACACATGCCTAGATAACAAATTCATACACAAGTTGCAAGGCATTCTTTGATTACAAAAATTCCCATACAAGTTACAAGGCCTTCTTCAATGACAAATTCACACATAAGTTACAAGGCCTGCTTTGATGACAAATTCACATAAAAGTTATAAGGCCTGCTTTGATGACAAATTCACATACAAGTCACATGACTTCTGATGACTGATCAAGGATATAAATACCATGTACATGACATAAAAAGCAAAAAATCCACACCAAAACAAAAGCATAACATTTTATGCATAAACAAAGCATACCATTGTATGTATAAACTTGTACAACATAATCAACAAAAATAAAAATAGAATTTTATAGCACATGAAATGTGAACTGTTTGACTTTTGCTTATATGTATAAAAAAATACCATGTATACGTGCTTATAACTCTATTCCAATTGCAAACTACACAGACCTAGATCTGCCATTTCATAATTCACTAGCAGATCTGGCTCCATGCAGTTTGTTAGGAGTAATCAGAAGAACAATCAACCCAGATCATGGTCTTTTTATGTGACAACAGATCAGGTTCTATGTTGCTTGCAGTTAGACTTAACTTACAAGCAAGTATGCATGATACACGAAAAATGAACACATCATTGTTCCGAGACTAGATGTTTCTAATCTTTCCAGATGTGAATAACACATTGTTGATGTGATAAAATATGAAATTTTGGTTATGTTTGAATATTTATATATACAAGGTTATATACTTCAGTGCAGAAATAAACATGAAAAAGAATGCCAATGTGCATATGTAATCAAATGTATTATTTTCCTAAAAATAACATTCTCTAGATTTATTGCTGAACAGCCAGAAATACACCTTTTCAAAAAAACTTAAAAGAAAAATGTAACAATGTTAAAAACCTTGCTTCATTTCTAACACACTGTTATCTTATTGTACATGAAATAATAAACACTAAATGCATGGTAGTCCCAAGGAAAACTTTTGGTAGTCCTTAAGGTCATTTTTGATAGTCCTAAAAATACTTTAGGAATTACTGATAATGCCAATTTCAAATGTTCCAAAACTGAAATAAAACTACTTTATTGCTCAGTATTAATTGATGCTAGTTTTAAAAAGATTTGAAAGATGCAATAATCAAGTTTCATCTAATTGAAGAGGCTTTCGTACACTGATTAAAATTTGGAACTAATATCACATTTTGAATTATCAACAATATACCATTTGATGTAATATCGATGCATGCATTAATCAACAAACACTTCTAGTGATAAAAACATGCATATACATTGCCACTTTTCAATGCCAGTATCTAATCCGAGTATACATCATGATATGAAAGTGGATGATAAAATACAAGTAGATGATCATGACTTTCTCAATACCTACCACTATGTATAAATTCAAAATCTTAAAAACAAACTGATCACATCAAACCTGCATCTCACCCATTAGGCACATATCTATATAATGTAAGTGGTTAGTCCCAACAGTAAACTTCACATTACATAAAAAAACAAAATTGGCAATATATTATTATGGAAGTCATGGCATAATTGTATATAACACAGTATGTTTGAGTAGTACAGTATGAGCTTTAATAGTAACATGAATGTGCATACTTACTATTTTAATTTTAACTATTTTTTTAAAAAATCTGAATGAATAAAGATCATGCTTTCATCAGAAACTTTAATGGTTTCCAAATTATTCTTAATCTTGTTAAGATCACCCCTTCTGCCAACAAAAAAAGCCTCGGAATGAATGTGATTGCTCCAAAAAGAGATCAACTCACTCAATAATAAATTAGTCCATAGCAGGTCTTGGTATGATTTCAGACGCTTTATTCCCAAACAGAAAAGTGAGAGACATCAGCATTTTGTTCAGTTGTTGTTGTGGTGCTTAACGCCATTTTTCAGCACACGA
>QKMX01148711.1:0-11450 GCA_003401595.1 Venustaconcha ellipsiformis
ATTAGATAGTGACATTTATAGGATACTGTGAATCACAAAACTGGATTAGACTTTCAGTTTATTTGTAAAAAGTGTGGATTTAACATATGGGATATGGTGAATTAATCATTCTGATCCACCAATTTTATACAGATGTAAACTACAATTCATGGATTTATCATATCAATGGAAAGTCAAGCCAAATAATTTTTCATGAATTTAGGACAAATTCAAGTTTGCAATTTACTTACAGCAGATGCCACTAAATATTTTACACTGGCTTTATCTGGTTTTCCTATCAATACAGTTTGACTTGTTCATCTAGGACCATGGAACGAACATGTCAAGTTTCATGGATATCCTCCTATTAGTTTTGGAGGATTAATGATAAGAAACTTGCACTAATGGACAAACATCAGATTATGGAAAACAGACTATCCCAAAATCTTTTCTAGTCTATGACCAGTAGAGTTAAAATGGTTACAATCATTTTTTTTCTTTTTGAATCTGATGCAGCATTGGGTTAAGATGACAAAACTTTTTATAGATTTACTTTTTTTTATTTTTTAATGTAATGGGAATAGTCACCTCGGACTAGGTACTAGCACTAGAATGTGATAACAACAGCCCAATAATGGTAGGTAATTTATTACTGCCATAGACACCCAAGAAAATTTTGTGAAGAATTAAAATTTGTGTGCATAATACTTTTTCATTTTTCAAATAATGATCTTTGATCTTTAAACCCCAAACTAATAGCTTCTTTCAAAATACACTTGCATGCCATCCATAAAGTTTAGTTAGATATACAAGGCAAAACTGAAGTTTCTGAGCAAAAAAGGTGCCTGTAGCCTGAAACCATAAAACCCTCCCAAATCAATATGCTTCTTCTTTACCCCATAAACACCATGCATGAAGTTTAGTAGACAGATGATATAAACCGAAGCTGAAATGATAAAGGTGGCAGAAATAGGAAAGGAAGCAAGCAAGCAAAAAGTGAAATGTATCTATGTGATACATTATGCACTGTAAGTATACCTGATCATAGCAGCTATGAACATGTCACAATGTAAGGATAAGAGGAAGTTTAGTGTAAGTTTTGTAAAAATGCACCAACCTTCTTAGACAGGCACTTTGTACTATATAAATTGCTCTTAGGCTTGCTCTTTTGCTTGTTCTGTTTGATTCTGGTGCGGTTTTCTTTTGATCTACAAAGACATACATATATGCTTTCATGAAATAGCAAGCAATAATCTCCATTCAATGATGCCTCAAGATGTATCTCTTGGATCTACAGCAGTTTCTTGAGCCGATGTGCTACATTTTTTTCCAAATAAAGAAAACCATACTAAATTTAGGCCTCCACTTGAGGAAGAACATAATAAATTGGAACAATTTAATGCAACATACACAATATGATCATCCAGCAATATCAAAATGTTATAGGGTGGAAGGAAACAGACAATGGAAAAGGAACGAAAAAAATGAGCCATGACCCCGACTTTGAAAATATAACAATGTTGCATTCAGCATGTATTCTAGTGTGGTAATGGACTTGCATACCAAATTTCACATCTTAGCCTCAAATGGATTTGAAGTTGTACAGCACATGGGACAAGTTACATTTTGAACCATCAGCTCGACCCTGAAATCCCAATAATATAAGCAATGCTTAATGATTATGTATAAATATACAGAGTTTCATTCCTTAATTTCTTTAATTTCAAATGGTTTTAAAGTTGTAAAGTGGAAACGACTGATGGGCAGATGAACAGAAATGTGGATACAATGTCCATTACTTCTATTTTAAAAGGCAGGGACAAGGTAGGGGACAGATACGCTGCTTGATAAACATTCATGTATGCAATATGGTCTTGATTGAAATTTGAATTAAGTGAAATTCTTCAAAAAATGTGTCAAACATGCATTTATGTAAAACCAAAACTGACAATGTTTACTGGAGCTATTGTATAGTCATTATTTTTTTTAGTCAAGTAGTTTTTGCATCTAGTCTGCAATCCCACATCTGAACAGAAGTCATTAGTTTTGAATAAACACTTTAAGTTGGAAAATTACAGGGTGCCTAAAAAGGACTGGTCTAAAAAGATTACAAGGAATCAAGTACATGTCTGTTTCATCTTTTTAATGGCAGACAACTGATACAATCTCTAATATTCTTGAGAAACAACAACATATCAAATAAGGTAGCTAAACTTTTATCATGTTTGAGTAAGACGTTCATAAAACAATTAAATGCAGTCCAAATTTCTTCATCACAGTCTTTGACCTCGAACTGATATCATGGCTCAAAGACCACTAAACTTGTTTCTGATACTATGAAACTGTAACCACAATGTTGGCATAAAAAATGAAAGCATCATATTTTGCAGGAAAGAACAAAAACAAAACATACTTAAGTGTTATCATTAAAGGGATTCTTTAGACTTACACAAACTGAGTTTAATGATTAAAATCCATCCATGCTTATTTCCATTCCCATGCTTACAAGCCTGAACAGCCATAATTCCAAGTCAAGACCTTTATCCATAAAATCAACTTCAGAGTGCATATTTTCAGCTTGTTCACTAAAATCATCTAACTACAAATTGTTTACTAAAATGCATATAACTACAAACTCTGGTCAAAAGTTGCTTCTTTATATACCAATAATTTATAAGCTCAATGAAGTAAAAAAAACTACTTTGAACTTAACCCTAAGGTAAATTACACCTGGTTTTCACAATGTATCAAAAAGTGCAGGAATGTTGATGGAAAGATCGGCATCAACTTAATTCAAGACCAATTAATCATTGCAGGTGCTTTAGTAAAAACCATCCCATTTCAATGCTACCACTACCATTCATACAGAAGCAGTGACAAGATTTTTTAAAAAGCTTTGATGCCATGCTTGAGGTCAGACGAGCACCATTTTCGTCAGAACTGGCCACACAATGCAAAGGACCAACCAAATCATGCTAAATCTTTTAGTGGAAACCATATGTCAACATGACCACCTCATGTCAATAGACTATTTGTTCAGGAGAAGCAGCCATGACAGGATTTTCAAGATGGTCACCATCACAGCCAAACTGTACATTTGATCGTTACCATTTTTAGCTCTACCAATGTAGTCCGGACAATCTACAAATTAGTCTGTCCGTCAATGAGCACAGGTTTGTTTTCTTTACTCCTCATAAACTACTACGATTAACTTGACACACAGTCCTCCTATGGTCTTGCTGGTCCTAAAATAAAAAAAAAGGTGCCACTCTGACATCTAATAGGGACCACCATTGCAACTATTTTGAAATTCTTGTTATCACTATTCCTGTTGAATGGATGGTCAAACAGCATGGGGTTTTCATTAAAAGACTTCTCATCATGAAGAGTTTCAGTTTTGGTGATTCACGCAGATAACAATAACTTATCTGTCAGGGTGCCGGACCAAGACCATGACAGATATGAGAACCGACAGATAATAGAATATGTACATTAAAAAATATTGTATAATAAACTGGGACATAAAAAAAATCACAAGATCTACAAGTGTATATGTTAAATGATCAACATGTTTTCCTACTAAGCAGGTGGCTGAAGCAGGACTGGCAAGTCTTTGAATTTTGCCRCCTGCCTATTACATGTGTACATAGGACTCCTAAGTGATTTTCTGCATTACAAAAAAAAAAAAATAGGTGTCCAAATATGTGTGATTAAGCGTTTCAAAGACCTCTGAATGTGTAACTTCCATTCCAATTTGTGGTTGTTTACTCCAGTTCAAGTCTATGTTATGCCAATATATGTGGTTCAGTGACAGAATGTGCCATTGGGTAAAACAAATTTAGCAAAACTTTTGTTGAGGGGAAGATTTTGAACAGCATGAGCTTATCACCTTGTGTTAATTGGTGACGAGTGGATACTGTCTATCGTTTTCCTTATTCACTTGAAAAAACTAGTGCTGGTGATCATGGCAGTTGTTTCGATCAGAACAAAGTACATTGTGACCGATTCAGTTATGTCTTCCAACAATGTACCCAGAACTAGAAAATTGCACCAGTTCTTCTCTTGTTAAGATAATTACACAATGCCTTCCACATATAAAAATGAAACATGAAATTATAACTAATATGTTTTTCAAAGCATTCATGCAATCCAATGCAAAGGGTGTGGTGACCAAGAGGAACCCTGTTTCCTATCAACACACCATCTTCAAACAACTGAAAAGGATGGATTAGATTCACAGATAACTATCAGGTAGACTGTTGGCAGGTATTTTGTCTTGTCAATCACGAGAATGACATATGAACATATTACAAGCTTAAGTCTTTATGTATTCTACATACTGGAAGTATGACCAACATTTAGGCAGGTAATAAATAGCACACCCTACAAATGATAATGCATCTAAAAATGACAAGACCTTTAAGTTTATACTTGTATGATAATGTATCCTACTGGCAGGGTTCACACAGGTGTTGGTAAAACAAAATTCAAGACCTTTTCCAGACTGGTCTGCAATTTTTATTTCTAGACCACTCTGGCATGCCTTATAATTTATATAGTCATCTAAATTTGACAAGGAGACACAACCCCTTTATGGCTACAAAAAAGATTTGACCATCATGCAAGTCAGAGTGTATTTAGCAAGTTGGATCTGTTCAAACTGGTGACTTGTTGTCAGTGAGTTCATTTTGGAAAAATAAACAAATCCTGATGTGGGCATTTTACAACAGCTTTCATTTGGATGCAGTAAGAAACTATAATCTTAATCCTGAGCATCCTGAATGGAGTGGCTGTCTTCATTATATCCTCCTTTACAATTCTGTCCATGGGAATCGCTTGTGTAAAATCCTCACATCAAGCAGGGGAATCCTTATACAGCCAACACAAAGAGGTGAATATATGCTCAATATCTCAATCTGCTGCAGTACTAGCAAGTCTGAAAGCACTATGAACAATGTGTAGTTCAGAGCTTTCAATGTTAATAAGATCTTGGCATTGTTCATCAGCCATAGTCATGCTCAAAAAGCTCAATGCATTCCTGTTGACATTTAGTCCATCCATTGAAAGGTGCACAAGTCCTCATGTCCCAGAGATAGAGCTGACATCCTTCATAGAGATTGTCTTCAGTGACATGGCCAAGGAAATCAGAAGTATAAAAATGGCAATATGTGGTCTCTGTCCAAAAAAAGAACTGCCAGACAAAATTCAAATTAACAAATAAGCAGGTTGTATCCACATGATTTAAAAAAGTAACAAATCACTAGCGGGTGATAGGTCATGCATATCTCACCAACTGCAATGAACCAGTCTGCACCAGTGACCTTCCAACCCAATTAAGATAAATAGACTCAACTCTGGTACAAATTCAAAAAAAATTTAACAGCAAATTAAAATTCCATACATTTTCAGACCTTTTGTGCTATTTTTTTAATTTCCATTCAGTTTCCAGGTTTGAAAAAAGCACTCATTTTTTTTTACATAATTTTCCCAGACTGTTATGAATCCTGTATTGAATGTTGTATAACCCTTAGAGTTCAGAGAAACTAGGTATCATACGTGAATTTTGAAAATGGGTACATCCAGTTGTCAATATTAGTACAGTTTATTAGATGCACTTGACTGAGGTGCAATTTGAGTGTTTGAAAAAATAAACTTGCTCCAGTATCTATTTATAGGTGCAATATTTCTTACCAATTTAAAGTTGCTTAAAATGTTAAAGTCATCAACACATCTGTAATAATATCGTCTTCTGTACATGTCACACACAATAAATCTGGAAGAGAAAATATAACAAAAAAACAGAAGCCATACAATACATACTCTTTTAAGTATTAATGCCTACTCTCTTGGTATGCTTTATGTGGAATTTTCCTCCAATACCAATGTGTCTGTGATGAAAACCCTGCTCTAATGTTTCTCTTTTTGGTACCACACATACTGAATGCCACAATCTGATTCATTTATTAAATATGGAAAAAACTCAAAAGCCAGAATGTTTCTCATACCATAAGTTTTGGCGATAATATCCTTTTTGGGTACAGACTGTATGCACCATTAAATAAATAAATTTAAAAAAAAACATATTGGACACAGTTGTAGTAATGCAGCATATATATGGACTTGGAAAACCATGCAAGTAAAAACTAGGACTTCACAACTCCTCAAGGATGCATCTAACTTAAGCCAAGTTGTGTTTGGTACAGCAAAAAAACCCCCAATATTTATGAATGCTTCTACAGTGCAATGAATTTGCTTTTATAATGAGTGAACTGGGCTTGATAAATCTGTTGGTTACAACCATATGCAATTTGTTGTAACCTATAAAGTTCATCATCAGAAATAAATTTTGTGAAGGTGTGCTTCATTAATTTGCAACAATGACATGGGCATATTTCAAAAGATAGCAACTTTCTCAATACTTTCTATCCAAACTAGTAAAATTCAGCAGTTTTGAAAAGATATTTAAAGATTTTTTAAAATTATGGTTAGATGGGCATCATCTGCAGGATATTTGTTTTTAAATCAAAAAGATCGAATCAGCTGCACTCTATTGAGTGATTCTTGAGAAGTATTTGTTTGAAGATACTCTATATCCGACAGTACATCAGTAACATTTTTATAAATTTGACGCATCATCATGCCAGCATGCTTTCGATCAAATTCTTTTCAGCAGTTTTGGAAGTGACTTGAATATTTTAGTAGTACCACTTGCCGACATTATATTCAGTTGTACAAGCACGAAAGCCCTATAAGCACTGACACTTATGTTTTCTTCTATCAAAACAATTTTTGGTAACAGTGACATTTGATGGTAGACATGCTGCATAAATATTCCAGATTGCCATGTTTCTACTATGCTTTACCAAAGGTTAGTCAGTAGTTTTGGATAAGAAATTATTTGAAGGTGTTTCTATTTTTATTACAGGTGAGCATATTTTAAGCTTGTTCAGCCTCGTTGGTATATGTATAAGTGGTTTTCATGCTTGGATGTTCTGTAAATTTAGTCCAATTCTCCTCAAGACAGAAAAATAAATTTTTTGATAATGCATTCATGATGGTCATAAGTGGTTTATGCACAACTTTTGTTATAAGCAAGTTGTATAGGACAAAAAGCATAAGTGTATTCTATATTCAATATTGATAAGCCATGAATATAGGTCACTGAAAAATGGATATTTCATTTTGCTACAAACCTGGATCAGCAGGTCAAAATACTTGGCAAAAATGTGCAAATCTGTGGATTAGATTAAGAAATGCAAGCACAAAACATATGGACAAATTATTTATATTCCACTCACTTTAACTAGTCTACAGGTCCAACTACTCCTAAATGGTTGTGAAGTCAACAAATTATGCAATGAGCATGATGATGTGCTCAATCCAAGTGCTCTTTTACAACATGCTCATGTTCTTTTCAAATTTGTAAAGTGGTGCTGATTTGTCCTTTGTCTGATCTCACAAGTTTTGAAGTTTAAAAGACAACATCTGCTGCAACAATTTTCATTCACAAATCAAACAGTAAAAGTCTTATGTGCTTATCATCTGGTGCAATTTTTTTTTACAAGTACAGATCATTGTGCTAACTAACTTGATTATCAATATAATGAATCTATGTGGCAGTTTTAACTTAAAGAAACCCATCTGTTTTCTTGTAAATGGGTCATATAAAGTTGCTATTTACATTAAAAAAGTACACGTAGGATTGGCATAATAAATTAATCTTGCTCAGTAGTCTTTCTTTTTTTTTTATAGTATCCTCAAATTTTTATGAGTGCAATTAAAGAGAAGATAACAAAAAGGACACAACCTATTGTTCCTTTACTGTTTAATGCACTGAAAGTATAATGGTTGGCATGTATGGATAATGTTAGTATTCTTTTAATAACAGTCACTACATCTGATGGTTTTAAAATTTTTGTGTTGACATATGTGATGAAAGATCAGCTTCATCTCACCATTTAAAGGTTATCTATCATTACTAATGGCAGCCATACCTGATTGGTGCCATCTGAACAAATTTGATGGGCCCTTATGCCATGACACTTTGGCAAATCTGAATTCTGAAGAAGTAGCTTTTGAGAAGCAGTCTTAAGATTTTAATATTTTCAGTAAGTCATCACACAGTACGATGAATTGGCAACTTTTTAACAAAATCTAAAAGACCTCAATGCCAGAATACTCCTTGTAAAATTGTGTACAAACTGGTAAACACTTCTAACAATTTGCTGTAAGTAATAACTATGAACAGATACAAAGCTGAAGGCCAATACCATGAACTAAGATGACTAAGGCCAAGTAAGCTAAAAATGTTTGCCAACATTTTCAATGCATCTATGTGCCACAAATTTCCAATGACATTGCAAGATAATAGGAACCAAATATAAAGAAAACACTAACAGTAATGTTAAATCAAACTATTTACAACTTACATAGTATGGTTCGATGAGGATTCGTGAAAATGGAGATCTGTGGAAAAAGTTATTAAAAGAAATATTAAAAGACAAATTATAGCAAACTGGATGTTGATGTTAGTCTCTTGAGACAAAAATCACAAAACTGCACATTGTGCAGCATGACCATGGGCCAAAACCTTCACTGTAAATAAATACCTCAAAGGTTTCAATAGTATTAATGCGTCTCACAAGTATAAAAAAAATGCCAAAATGTTAGCCAATTCTTAAAAACAAAAATCCCAGTGAAATACATCTATGTAGATGAAATTCTTACATTTCATAGACAAATATACACAACAGATAATTCTTATTTACATTTTACTGATGAATTATTAATGCAAGGCTTCTACACAGATAGTGTGGAAGCCTACATTTGACTTGGGAATGGCACTTTTTTTGCTAATGCAAAATACATTACTAACACTGCTGATGCATATGTAATTTTGATAGGTAAAGAATCTAGATGTAATTTTTGCGTTACTTTAGTATTCATCTGTCAGGAATAACTATTAGTTTGCATTTTTATTCTTTAAATGAGCCATCATGGCAGTAGTTGGCATCTAGAGAAGTACAATGATGGATTTGTCTCTTTGTCAACCGCTCCTGTGCTTAGGACCATCCTACTTCGTTGTGAATCGCACCAAACCAATGTTCTATTAAAGAATTTACCAAATCTTGAATGCTTTAAAAGTGCCCTTGGTGACTACAGTTTTTCAAGCAATTAGTTTCCACAGACAATTAAGGTATGATCTGAAATTTATAAGGTATAAAATAATTGCATGAGGATTCGTGAAAGTGGAGAAAGTGGAGATCTGTGGAAAAAGTTATTAAAAGATATAAAATTGATGCTGTTCCACCGTATGCCATGACACGTTGGCAAATCTGAATTCTTAATAAGTATCTTTTGAGAAGCTGTCTTAAGATTTTAATATTTTCAGCAAGTCATCTCCACGAGCATATCACAAAGTGATCAATATGCCAACACACACAAAATGACACCACCCTACCCAGGGCTTTCCTTATCAGACTGTAATTGTGCCAGATAAATTCTTTAGGAGACAGAAGGTGAATTAAAATTCATAATGGATAGGAAACTGACAACAGATATATATTTTCCTTGAAAGTTAAAATTGCACAGTTACTTCTGCATTGAGATAACACCATAATTCCTTCTGAATTTAATGACATGATGACACGTTAAACTTTAGAACAAATGTTTTTTTCTCTCTCAAAATTATTAATGTAATTTATCAATTTTTCTGAGTGATGCTTCTCATGTTATAGTACAGGTTTGGAAATGGTGATGTAATAATTGGTTACTGATTAATTCTGGTCACCTAGACGTTTGTGATGCATTCACATCATGCAAAACAATAGGCATGATGACAAACAAGTCTTTCATTAAATAAAAAAAAAACTGCCTGAAATGACCGAAAAAGATGAATCGGACAACTAGCAGTTCTTCATGGAATAAGTTTGGCTATCAGATCATGGATGAGAATGGCATCAGTACAAATGAGAAGTTTATATATGTTTGAAATCTCCACGAGCATATCACAAAGTGATCAATATGCCAACACATACAAAATGACACCACCCTACCCAGGGCTTTCCTTATCAGCCAACTTTTACTTTACATTGGCTACTTATAAAAAAAAAAAAACTATCCCCATTGGGACCTATCTTTCAACTTTAAATCTAATGGAAGGCCCTTCTACCACTGGCTATCCTTATAAAGATGACAAAAACATACTGATATATGTATCAACAAGGTACTATACTGTTGATTGTATATCACATGGGTATTGATATGTGGCACAGGTATATCATTTTGCATGAAGATCATTATATTTGGCTTCTGTGTTTGAATGACTGAGCTACTCTCACCCCTTTAGTATGACTTCAGGTAGTATTGGAGAGTAATATTTCAAACAGTGAACTTGGCAAAGCCAATTTTATAAGACTGAATAGATACTGGTTACAATTAAATAAAACAAACCTTTAAATCTGAGTCAAATCTTCTTGGAGCAGATCAAAGGCAATCTGTAAAAAGGAGAAAATGTCAGTCACAACCAACAATATATCAGCAGATACCTTAACTACCAACATGTGGTCAAATCTTGTGCAAAATTTAATGCCCTCCTCAATAATAAATTTTACCATGATTTGACTGGCTTAAATCACCTTAACAGAGGCAGAGTACACTGCACAAGAACCCAAGGCATGCTAGCACAAAGAAAGGTTCTTTATGGATGCACAGGGCTATGGAGACTTGTGCATTAAAATATCTGAAGATTACTATTACCAAACAAAACTGGCATTATGAATAAATTAGAATTGTGATTCATTCTAAAGGAAATAAATTTATAATCTTTTTTTAAAACAGGTGAAGTGTAGCAAATATGTGTGCACCAGAAATCTAAGACACACTAGAATTCAGTACTTCCACAATAAACATGCCCATACTTCACCCATTTTTGCCTCTTTCCCAAAAATTTGAATGGTGCGAATCCATGGTATTTGAATTTATTTCTTCAAAACCAACAAGTAATCATGTGGTTAGAGAGTGGTGATTTCATAGCCAATGTTAGGTGCCTTTTTTCTGCCCAAGTTACAAATTTCTTTTCATACCCACTAAATACATATCCACCAGGGCAGTGATGTAATCCTGGGTCAGTTTTTTTTTTCTTCAAGCTGAGCCAGTGTATACTTGTGGCAGGAATATAACAAGTCAAATCACTACATTGGACAACATTCCATCCCACCATCTCTTCTGGTCAATGACCAATAAAGCTGTAGGAAAATGAGATGTCAGACTATCAAGGAGCCTGAATAATGGCATTTGTCAGAGGCTTACCTGCACACAAAAAATTAATCCTGAAAGAAAAGTAGGTCACTCTGACCAACATTTTCTTGGGAATGGGCACAACAAGAGTAACACCCTGACCAAGTTCAACAGTTACCATACAATGAGATTGAAAATTCCTTCACCCAATTCAAAATGGCAAGAACTTGTTT
>QKMX01148737.1:0-10165 GCA_003401595.1 Venustaconcha ellipsiformis
GAAAAATGGCGCTAAGCCCAACAACAAACAAACAAACAAAAAACTATTTTATTGCCCATTGCATCAAATTTTGGTTCCTATTAAAAACTCTTGTGTGAATAGCTTGTTATGCAGCTTAGTATGGATCTGCCTGCAATTATTTATGCAAATGTCACCTGTGTATACCCCATTTTAAGCCTCCTTTTAACTAAGTACTGTGTTTTAGAAATTTTGAATGGGCATCTGTATCTATAAAAAGACACATTTGGAAGACACTATAACGAGGACTGATACAAAAGTTCATCTCTATTGGAAAATTATCAATTTCATCATGAGAATTGGGTGACATGTATTTTGAAAAGAAAAAAGTTTTGCCTATAGTCCCCTGACAGTTTTTGCTTCAGAAAACAATTTTCACCATTGAACCAAAAAAAAGAGAGACCTTTCTTGACACCATGATATATGCCTGTAACCTGTATAAACAGTC
Source organism: Venustaconcha ellipsiformis (assembly GCA_003401595.1). Classification (NCBI taxonomy): domain Eukaryota; kingdom Metazoa; phylum Mollusca; class Bivalvia; order Unionida; family Unionidae; genus Venustaconcha; species Venustaconcha ellipsiformis. Next base: position 467 of record QKMX01148737.1, read on the forward strand.
ATGATTAATTCTAACAGAAACTTCTCACCTCTTTGCAGTTTATGATTGTCATATAGGTGGTTTAGTTGGAAATAAGCAACCACACATTGCACAGATTATTTGATTGGCTGACAATAGCTATGGTGATGTGTTCTGAATTCTTTGTAAGAAGTAGACTGATTTGCATAGGTAAAGTACACAAAATGGAATAACCCATTTCAAAATTAATTGATGAAATAAACGGTATTACTCTTTCTTTCCTTGATAATATATAAGTCAACTTTATTAAAAATTACTTTTGTAGTTCATGGTCAGCAGTGAAGTTCTTTAAAATGAGATTTTTACATTAGTTGTAGTTTTTATAAGTGAAGTTCATTTTCAAAGTGAAAATGTTGAAAGACTGCAGTGACTAAGAATCGGGGTAGGATGAGCCATCCACAGAGTGAGCTAAAATTTAGAACTCCTACTTGATGGAGTTTGACCTATTGAAGCCCAGCAGCATGGTTTGAGTATTTTATTCTTTTCACATGCTGCAAACACCATCTTGAGATTAGTCATCCTGGTGACTTCAGCATGTGTTGATATAATAACACCACCAAGCATCAGGTCCGTGCATGAATGCTGAGCTAGGTCCCAAAAGTTACTTACATATTTAAACACAACTTGTGTGGCGAATGCATTAAGGTTTAAGAAATGTCCAATACGTTTCACACAAGTTTGAACAGCACCATCCTGTCTCTGGTCAGTGCAAAGATGAATTTTGATGCACTGAACTAGCGAGAGAAGTAAAGACTGCATCTGGTTAAGATAGTATTTAAAATCTGTGTGGTAAGCATGTGTGTATGTATGTGTGTCTTATGATGTTTTTTTGCTTTGGTACAGGCCATTTGATATGAGGGTGTTGGGCAGAGCAGGGCGGGCTGTTTTGAAAAAACAATGCAGTTATGTAATTAGTTTTTTTTTAAACATATAGAACTAATTAAATCCATTATATTAATTGGAAAGAATATGTTATCTTGGATAAAAGAAAAATATCCTGGTTTGAAAGATAATCCCCAGATGATTGATTGTTCATCTCAAATCTACCATCTGTTTTCATAAAATGTATTAAATGGTTCAGAGAAAGCTATAATTTTTTCATTCAGATTTGAATTCGCAGTTTTGTTTTGTTTTTAGGCTTATGTGTTTGAATTGTTGTTCTGAATTGTAAGATATCCCTTTTTGGGAAATGAATGCAAACACTCCATCCCCTTTTCAAAAAAACTCTCTGAGTTTAAAAAATACCCCCAACACTGTCTGCGGGTTGGCAGGTATGTAATGTATTTATTTTCATTATTGACAGTCTTGGAGAATTGGTTAAAATGCAATACAAAATATATAAAGGGGCCACAGAAGTTGCAACATTGTAATAAAAAATACATCCTTTTTCCAAAAAGCACAATGCATTTACTGAGAAAGATATTTTTCTGGAAACATTGTAGGTAAAAATGTTAAAAGTGAAAACATTGTAGTTATGTTTACTGTAGTTTTAAACTGAAAGTTTTCTTTATAACCATTGGTAGTACATAAGGGACCAATATCAATGAACATAGCATTCTTCTAATTGATAAATGAAGAAGTTTATTGTTGGAAAATAAAATTGAACAAATTTGATAAAGTTCTGCATCAGTCAATTGCCCCCACCCCCAGCTGATTTGACCATCATTTGCAAGCCATGGTCAGACTTTTAGGATAGTTTTTACCTATGGCTGCCTGCAACAAGATTGCACTTGTTTTCATGAGTTCACAAGAAAAATAAGTCAGTAACAGTGTAACAAATTTGTACACATCAACAAATGTTTTGATAGATAACTGACTGGTTGTGGAAGAAAACTTTGATTCACTCCTTCAGATGGTATGATAGGTCATGTTGGGTCAACATTGCAAGGAAATTTTCTCATGCTTACAGTGATGGTTAAGCAGGTGTATGCATATTTGTGAGAAATTAGGAAATATCACTGCTGGTGGCCACAGGTGATAAGATAGTGTAATGGATTTTCTTCTGTGGATTGCATTGTTCATGATTTGACAAATTAAAGGATCTCTATGTAAATTTATATAGCTAGAAGCTTATTAACTTAAATTATTGCACTAAAACCATGTTAATATACAGCTAAATTACAATATTAATCATCTATCAACAAATGTAAAAATTCTGTGGTAATGAACAACAACAACAACAATAATTGACAATATGCAGTTTTCATGCTTAAACTCTAGAACTGTAATTGTTTTATCCTTAATTAACACCTGGTTGGTACACAGTTTTGTGACTACGAAATTAACTTTTGTTAATCCCTGAGAGGGATCATGGATGTTTTGTTTTCTTTTCCAAGAGGAAAATAAAATTATTCCATGGAGTTTGATTATAAATTCCATAGAACATCCTAGTCATCAAAATTTTAGCAAATTCATGACGATCTGCATCTGAAGACTTATCCAGCATGCACAACCACTGAACTAATAAAATACGTGCAGATTAAATTCAGTTCTAATTGAGATAAAAAGTTCACCTTTCTCCTAAGTTATTACCCAGTTATATTATTGCATGATTAAAAATCTGCACCTACGTATCTTTTCATGAGATGTCAGATACAATTTCTTGCTCAGTTATTGTTCTAAGTGGCTTTCTTAGTAACTTTTTCTTAGATTAAGAGGAATCTCCATGCTGTAATGATTAAAAATAAAAATATACTAGCCATATAATTTTGCATAAAGAACTAAAATATTTGTTTTAAAACAATATTCTGTTTGGAGTCTAAATGTTTTGATAATCTGTGTAAATTGTTATGAAATTGGGTTCAAAACATTAAAATGAAGTCTGAAATTATGATAATTGTCCTTCATTGTCTGAAGCTTGAGAGAGATTATATTGGTGCAAGGTTGATTTTAAATCTTTTGTTTTCAAACTGAATAAAAAGCAGGCTGGACATGAAGGGATCACTTGTTGCCATATGTACTAGTGTACAAGTCAGACAAAACTCTAAAATCCAAAGACCCAGATCTGTTGTCACATACTGTGCAGGTGGATCTGGGTTTATGCAGTTTGTAAGAAGTTATCAGTAAAGCAAATAATATACACTATGCAATAGCAGATCAGGGTCATGGCAGTTGGTCTTGATTGATAATATATGTTGGTTGAAAGTTCAAAGTGCAATCATACCATTATAAAATCTCTAAAAGGCATTTCAGTTAAAAATTACATTTATATGGAAATATAGTTTTGTGTCATATGGGTAAGCAGATAACAAGATATTGGTATGACATTTTAAATGGCTTTAGTGTCATCATTAGCTTTGGTGTTACCATTATTAACAGTCATGGAACAGTTGTGTTTGGGTTACTTCAAGCATCAGGATGCACAACTCATGTTATATGAAAATGTTGAAAATATTTCCATACTGTTTGACTTTCAGAAACTAGCAGCAGCAAGCACAGAATATCATCAAATCTTAAGAAGGAAGAGGACCAGTTGAGTCAGATGTTGACAACATTGATGGGGGAAGCCAAAGAGATTCGTGGAGATTCATCACAACCTTCCTCCTAGTCAAAACTTTACAGACTTCACCAAAAGTGCTATTAACTGTGCTAAATGTTAACTGGTTTAGCTGTATGTCCCAAATGATAGGTTGCTGGAGTTTGTTTATGCATTTGATTGTGTTAGAATCTGATGAGCTTCTCAAGAGCCTGCAAGATCATTGCAAGGGAGAAAACTCTTATGGAGTTGTGATGGCACCAAATAAGTGCATCAGCTGGGCATTTTATCAATACAATAAGGAAAGTTAAAGCCTGAAGGTCTTAACAAGAAATATATAAATCAATACAAGCTGTGTAATTGAAAACATTCTAATTCCTCTGACTGTATCTCTGTCTCAACTTCTTCTGACTGTATCTCTGACTCTTCAGATTTTTATGTTTCTATAGATTCTGCTCTGCAGAAGTCTGGTTTTGTGGAAAATATTTGTGCACAGACAGTTTGTTACATTTAATATTTTCATCCAAAAATATAAATTCCACACAAAAGTGAACTTAGGGATGAAAAACAAGTAAACTTAATTCGCACATGCAATGAATCAATTCAATGTATTATCTGTTAATCAGTGCTCATTTAGAGAATGACATGTGCCTGTTCATTTACATGCTTAGTAGAACATTGAGCTGATCATCATGTTCACTAATATAGATGTATTGTAAATTAAAATTAAAATCAGATTATTTTCATGATTATTATGCTACTTTATGCATTATCAGGTAATCATTGCTCAGTCTGAGAATGACATGTAGCTAGCTGTTCATGTACATGGTCAGTAGAACACTGAGCCGATCATCATTTTCACTAATATAGATGAATCGTCAATTAAAAATCAGATTCGTTATTTTTATTTTGAAGGCCAAAATAGACCCTTGAACTTTTTACTAGTGGCATTTTTTAGACTTGCTACTTTTGTACACAAAATTAGAATCACACATACCATATAACTTAAATGCATTGGCCTGAATACATGTGCCATATTGGCAATATTATGAAAAATACCATCAGGCACATGGGACTTGGATTTCTTTCATACAGGCAAGGGCATTTCATTGACAATATGAGCTGAGATTAATCTTAAGAAATTGAAGTACTTAGAGACATTTCTAGTTCTTTTTTTAAGCTAATTTAAATTTTTTGTCTTTTTGTTTTTCTTTTTTTTAAATGAAGCCCATTTGTTTTAATCTGTTCAATGTAGACAAACTAATCATATATTTGCAATTGTAAATCAAAGACCATTTTCTTTGCTGCAAAAAAGATCCCATTGAATTTGATTCTTAAAATTAGCATAATAGAATTTTAAAAACATTGTTGCATCAGAATGAAAGTACAATTAGCATTTTCTGTTCATGGAGATGCATATATGTTCTTAAACGTTTTTTTATACATATTTAATTTATTTCGTGTAAAAAAAGTATGACCTTGTAGACTTTTCTTATGGTATAATCTTCAGTGCTGTACCTAAGAGAACAAAAGTTCTAAAGTTGGCAGCTAAAATAGGGAAACATAAATTAAATTGTATTTACAGATCAAAAGTATACAAAATTATTTTTATTTCATATTGCTATATTGCAGATAAAATTGTATGAAACCAATGACTGCAAAATAAAAGCACCAGTTCTAACTTGTCATCAACTCAGTCATTAATAAATCTGTAAATTTGAAGGGAAAACCCCCAAAGCTTTCAACCAAAACTTTTGACTTTTTCTTATTTAGAAACTTAACATTTTCTTTGTCTGAATTGTGGGTGTAATTTAAGACAGTGCTTTTCATTTCATATTTGTATTTGTGGTAAGTAGTAAAAAAAACACTTTTTCAGAATTCTATCCTTATTAGTTAGTTGCAATGTAAAATCCTTAACTGTATGCAGAGGTGTAATTCCATTGATTAACATCATTTGCCATTATTCCTGAACATTGACCCTTTTATGGAAAATGGAAAAAATATTACAGATATAAAATCATACATTAGCCATCATCTTCATTGCATGACAATGTTTAGGTGAATTCTGTTTCTTATTCCAAGCATTCCACAATTATGTGAAAAGTTGTAATATTCAAATTTTATTAGGCTTTATATACCAAGTATTCTTGTGAACACACACACACATACATACACACCTGCATTTTCTGTAAAGGCACATCCTTTTTTTTAAAAATAAAAATAACTTAGTTAAAATTAAAAATTCTAACATTGGCATGCTTTCTTCAAAACAAAATGCTGCAGCCCTAAGATAGACTGTACTAACTTTAATTTATTCATATGCCTTCATTAGTACTTTATCCTTTTCCTTTCTGTCTGTCTGTCTGTCTTTCTATGTACATATTTTTATTGTATATATATTGATAAATATCTAAGCTGTCACAAGAACCACATACCAGTTGTCATAGCTTTTAACATTGTTATTTGAACAATATGTTGATTAAAAACCTGTCAATGAAATCGTGTTATCTTCAATACCACATTATATTATGCATTACTCACATTCAGTTTGTACCTCAGTATTATGTGATATGTAATGTTTCCAGTTAAAGTAATGACAGTTAACACCATGGTGATGTAAAGTAAGTATATGTTAACCATTGATTAATGATAACCCACTGCTATTGATAAGGCTTCTTGTTTGGTCTTCATGTGCTGTGACATGTTTTTGTCATTTATCATGATATTCATCTTCATGGAGATACATATCTAAAAAAAATAAATGCTATGAAATATACATCTGTGTGCTACTTATTTTCTTCTTACTTTTAACCTGTGCTGACTCATCAGGGTCTATGTTCTTTGTTCTACTGATTACCCATGTATTGTTGACAGCTTTTCATAACAAATAGGGCATGTTAATTCATTCTTTCCATTTGTCCTTCCTGCCCTCTTTCAGTGCATTGAATCTTCAATTTGTCAATTCCACATTAATTTCCATATTGCATCTCCATTTATTATTGTTTTTCAACCAGACTTTGATTAATTTGGACTGTCACCATTTCACAATCATTTTTCAATTATGGTCACCTACTGTTAGATCCAACTACTTCTGAAAACTCTAAAAATATTATTGCAAATCGACAAATTTGGTAGTGGTTTGACAATGCTGAGGCCTCAAGTAAACTGAATTGTCAGCATTCTGTCATTTAGCAGAGTTATGGCCCCTGATTATTGGAGCTAGTTTTCACTCATTAACTCCCTTAACTATTATCGATTTAAAGAAATTTTATATGGAGATTTATACTGATAAAATCTCAATGCAGTTTTACTATCATCATTTAGGGGAGTTTTGGATTCTTAATGTTGACTATCATACTTTTGTTTAAGCACAATGACTTAAATTGTTTTTATTTCCAGCAATTATGTTGAGACTTAATAAATATTCCATTATCAGTTTTATACCAGCAGTATTTTCCTTTACAGATGTCCTTATCCATTTACTATACCACCATCAGCAGCAAGCCTATTTATCTACAGTTATGATACACTCCCATATTTTAAAGGAACACAGGTAGATATACCTGGAATTTGCTTTTTCATCTGTTAGAAATTACATTTGTTAGAAATTTCCTAATGATACTAATTTTTCTTGTTTTATTTTGTGCAATTACTGTCTGTATAACTTTACAAGAGGTCCAAGTGGGCATGGTATTACTCACCTGATTACATAACAGTTACCTAAACATTTTACAAAGCATAAAGCAGGCATGTGTAGTATTTTAACAATATAAACTCTCTCCCAATATTGATTTTACCTGTTTTTACTACAAAAATCCAAACATAAAAGCATACATAATATGCAGATTTTCTTGCTCTTGATTAAACTCATCCAATATCTTGATGATATTAACCAATTTACCAAGTTTTATCAAACTTCAATGAGAAACAGTTTCTAATTCTAGAATGGAAACAGACTTGACCAATCAGATGCAAGATCATATAATTACTATTTGCAGATATTACTTTTTACTAAACCTGTTTAAGACAATGATTAGATAATCTTATTTACTGACTTTGAGCACAATCTGGTTGAAGTTCAATTTTAAGAGTGATAACAAGCTCGGCTAGTCAGATACAAAATTACATCATAAATATCCATAGATTTTGCTCATATTAAACTCATCCTATATCTTGATGTTGAAAGATCAAAATCAGATATGAAATATGTAAATAACAAGGGGGAGAAACCGAGATAAAGCTTGGATTGCTTCAAGAAATATATGTCCCACTGTCAGTCATATGAGTGTTTAGTGGTGCCATACCCAAAAGAGATGATATAAGCCTATTTACCAAGTTTGATCAAAATTCTATAAAGGATAGCCTCTTGAATGCTTAGTCATTCAGGTGCAAGTCTGCCTCATAAATATGCACAGATCTCATTCACAATAAGACTTGTCAACATATTAACAATATTAGCCTATTTATCTCAAATTCGATCAAAATAAGTTTGAAATATTTCTTGATTGGTAAAAAGCTCAACCAATTGGATGCAGGATCACCTCAGTAATATGCAAATATATTGCTCATAATAAAGTTCACTGGATATCTTGTGATAGAAGCCTGTTTAACAAGTCTGATAAAAGTTGGATTAGTTGGAGTCAATAAAATCATGAAAAGCTCAACTCACCAGGTGCAAGATCACCTCATTAACAGGCATGGATCTTACTCATAACCGGTATCATCCATGATCTCCAATGTAGTAAAAAACTCAGACAATCAATATGCATCAATCTTGCTCATTATCTTCCAAGAACTTTATGATACAAGCACACATTTTAAGTCTGATCAAAACTGGATAAAAAAATATGTGGACTCCAGAATGGAACAATCTAGGCCAATCAAATACAAAATCACCTCAGTATTATGCATGGGTCTTGCCTACTATCTTTCATCTCATTAATAGCTGTGTATCTCGCAGACATACAAACTCGTGTAAGATTTTGATGATATTCCAAGTCTAAAAAAAAAAACTGGATGAGAAACCATCTCCAGAGTTGAACAAGCTCATCCAATTAGATGCAAGATCACCTCATTAATATTCATGATATTGCTCATTGCTGAACTACTAAGAAATTTTGATGATACAATCCTATATTCCAGATTTTTATCAAAACTGTATCAGAAATAGTCTCCTAAATGGTAACAAGCTCAGTCAACTAGATTCAAGATCACCTCATTTATCTCGCTATTACTGAACTCTTCCAAGATCTGATAAGGCTGATCTAAATTGGATTGTGAACTAAAAATGTATGTAAGAAATAAATATTTCCAACAAGAACTTGATGCCCGTTGAAGCTGAATCTGGAAAATTTACTAGCTATTTTCAGGAGACCTTACCCGTTAAGAGAATTATAGCCATGAGTACTTACCTAAATAAAAGTATGTACTTGTTTATAGTTAAAATCCTATTGCAAACATAAAGCGCCAGCAGATTAGGTCTATGTTCTTTGTTCTGATTACTCCCTAACAAATTGCATTGACCCAGATCAGCCAGTGCATTATGTGAAAGCAGACCTGGGTCTGTGCAGTTTGTTTATTTAGTGGGTTTTAAACCGTTTTTAGCATATTGTGACCAGCATATTTAGTGGAGGAAGAAACTGTGAAGAATTGCTGGCACATAGGAAACTACTGGCAAGCTTTCTGCATGCAAACATTGGCCAAGCCAGGACTCAAACCCATGCAGATAGAGCATGCATGCAACATGAAGAATTTTATGTTCAACATAAATTGAATTTCTAATGGATGAGAGTTCTACTATTTCCATACAAGTTTATCCCTATGGTTTGCTATGAATTTGCCCATAATTTTGATTTTTGTTTAACAAAAAGTATTTAGATAGTGTTCCTATCATCAATCATGATGTTGCCATGTATGCACTAACTGCACTGCACATGTCTGCACTCACTTAAAGTTCATCAGTTTGGTGAAAGCATTCTCTTTATTTTTTTGGTAGAAATGTCTGTTTCAACTTCCATTCATCTTCCTGACTACCATATGGGATCATCCATAAAGGATGTCTGCAAAGATGGGGGAAGGGGGAGTTGGTTCAAAAGCGAACAGCTGCAGAAAAGTGGGGAGGACCTTGTGGACATCCACAAGCTAGTATATTCTGCTATGATATTCGGTGTTGAACAGCTGCTTTGGGCCTACTGCGTGTATTCCAG
>QKMX01148797.1:0-11365 GCA_003401595.1 Venustaconcha ellipsiformis
TACTTACGTAAGTATGTGCCTGCGTGTTTGTGTGTTTGCGTGTGTGTGTTCATGTGTGTGTTGTTTTCGGATTGGCGGGTGGACGCAGTCAGGACTAGACGTAAAGTTCTTACGCCGTTGAAAACGAGTTCTTTCCCAGACTCTTAGCAATGCACTGATATAATTTTGTATTTATTACATATCGCATTTTTACTCACATATTCTTTCAAGATTTTCAATGGAAAAGAAATAGTTAGACATATAGTTTTCATACAAGATTTTGTACAACTCTTTGTAAAGCTCCATGTACTAAAAGGCGGTTCTGCTTACATATATAATGTGCAGTTGTGTCATCGGTTTGTCTGCATTAGGACCTTTATATTACACTTTCTTATTCATATAGATATTTTAAGGAATTGAATTCTAAACAATGTATATCTATTTTGTTCTGCTTTAACATTAGTAAGACTTTAAAATGTATAAAACATACACTTCTCAGAGTATACCCGAGTAATACAAAGATCTAAACAGAATTGTTAAAAGACATGATACGTCTACCTGATGCAATGTTTATCAGTTTTATCCTCGGATTTACCAAACAAATTTGATTCAACAGTAATATCAATACCAAAAATTGAAATTTTTTTCCAATTTAACTTGTTCTTTAATAAAACTAAAAAAAACAGCAGACCCCATTTGCTAACCTCTGAAGCTGAAATTGTTTTTGGTTACATATAACTTTGGTATTTTAGATCATTTAAATTGTGGAATGTATTGTCATCAAAGATCCAGATGGGAACTAAATCAATGGGTGCGCGTTTCAGAAATGTTTGGTTGTCGGTTTCTTGGACCATTTCTTTAAAGCTCTACCCGCCTAGAGTCAGCAATTTTTGGCATTTAACAAATTCACTTTAAGTTCGAATGCTGTAGCCATAGTCCATGTTCTTTATTTATCTGTTATAACTTTACTGTAGCTTTTAAGAGTATCTAATTCATATTACAAATCATCTGCTTTCATTAAAGTAACCAGTTAGTCATCAATTTAAGTGGTGCCTAATTAAACATGTTTAATTTTCTGTGAATGCGCAGGGATGTTAAAACATGTGTTAATCTTACATGACTGCTTGTAAAAAAAAATGCCTTAAGTTAACTCTCGATGCCCCGTCACAAGAGAACCTGATATATTACCTTGGTCCAAATGAGCATAAGATATTTTTTCATGTAAACCTAAACCAAACAAAACTATCTGGGAAATCTAATAACCATTATACATTTAGGAATAATTTTTTTAATGTTCATGCAAGAATCTCTAGAACTATGATTTTTCAAATATTAATTACCCAAGCATAATCAAGGAGAATTCATAAAATATGTTAATGAGGACGCCTTAATTGGGTACTTATCGGATCTCTTTTGATTTTGTTTCACTTCAGTCAAGTATGAATACAGTATGCTATAACAAAATTTATTTTTCCTATTCTTCCTTGTTCTTTGCATTGAAGGAAGTACAGTATCACTGTCTTTTATATGAGAATTAACAAAATGTATTGTGCAAACTGCAATCATTAATAAGAAAATGAATGCTGCTAAACATTCTGATAAAATAGTGTTGAGAAAAAGATAAGATGCATTACATAAAATGTAATATTAAAATACTGTGAAACCAGTTTGTGAGGCATTGTCATTATGCTAATATTATCTACAGCTGATTTGGCATTATCTCTACTGTATTATGTTCATTAGAACTAGGAAATTATAAGTTACTTAATTATCAGATTTCCCAGTATTAGAAAGTAATCCAATGGGCTAGTCAAGGAGATAAGCATGCAGCTTAATCGGTATCTCTCTATGTCTATTTCTGCACTGACAAACAGAATAATTATTAATAATTGATATGGGAGTTGCAATACTGTCAGCATTGTGTCTCGTTGGCAATGAGCTATACAGGCTATTATTTCCAGGTACCATATCAAATTTGCAGACGCAGTATTTAATGCTACAAAAAGTATTATTTAATTAATGCCTTGAGTACCGGTTTGTATAAAAACGAAAATTACTTTTATTCACATTCTGAACATGTGGTTTATGTATGGTTTGATTACAACTATGGGTCAGTGTTTGTCCTGTGTTTTATATTGTAATCATAAAGGCTACAAAATCTGTTACCTCGTGAAAACTTTTATTTAGCATTACCTGTTCAGTGCCTGAAATTGTATCATCACCAGGATCTGGTCCATTATCTTTATTCTCCTCAAATGTGACCAAACATGGTATAAGTGGTGGAATGAAAATGCAAGCAAGCAACTGAAAATGAAAATGAAATGCCATATTTGATCAGATATAAATCATACCCAAATGAGGAAAATGTGCACCATGATCTAATAGCAGGCAGTACTTCTGCAGACTGTGTTCTATCTGTTGCCTATTACATTTAGTTTACTTGGAACAAACTACACAGACTCCGATCTTCCTTGATGCAGTGCATCAGCAGATTAGGTTCAATACATTCACTCGTAACTATATTTTATTTATTTATAACAAAACTAAATAAACCTTGAAATGCAATCACAAAGTGTAGAAGTAAATTATTTTATATCTGTTCACTTGTATCGTAATTAGAAGAAAATGAACATATTATCATCTACCACCACACTGTACATGAGCAGTTTATATTCTATGTTCAATTGTGCAACATTATACTTAGTGGAATTTATATGGACACTGATTAGACATGACATAGTGGAAACTAAAGTATGCTTTAGATAATTAACAATCTTATGACATAAACCAGGGAGAGCATGATCTGCCATTAACAGCATCAGCAGATTAAATTATGTATTCTTCTATTATTTAAAACAGTAACGACTCTGATTTACCATCACACAATGCAATATTAGATTAGTTTAGAGCTATTTACTTGTATTACAATAATTAAAATAAACTGATGACGAATTCCAGCCCACAGCGCATGATTAGTTTGTATTATATTGTTAATTTGGATATGTATTGTAATTATAACAAAAGTAAATATATTGTGGTCTATCATCACACTGTATGTTCAGATTACGTATGTTTACTTCTACATGCAATAATCTAACTAGACCCTGACTTGTCATAAAAGAATACAAAAGCACACAACATGTTTCTGTTTACTTGTACATAAACAATGATACATAAGCATACAAATTTTATTTTGCTGTTCATTTGGGCATGTATTACGATTATAACAAACAAAACAGACATGGAACTGCCATCGAATAATGCAACAGCATATTCTGTCCGGATGTTCACATGCAATAGAACAAACTACATCTGCCCCAATCGGTCCACTCATAGTGGAACTGCAATGTTCTAGATTTTCACTTATATCATAAGTAAAACAAACTTAAGAGAATACAATCCATTATCACACAATATATCAGTACATTATGTTGTTATATTTATTGTTTTGTATCATAATTAATAGAAACTCTAAAGAAAATGATCTGTTATTTTACAGTATATTAGCAGAGTATGCTTGGTCAATTCGCTTTTACATGGATTTTAATTAAAACAAGCTATATAGATCATGATCTGCCATCAGACAGTGCATAACTAATTTCACATGTCCGCGTACGACTGTCATTATCATAGTGAAATGAAAGGTCGGTCCCTAATGTACAATTGATTGTCATTGCTTTACCTCGAAGACCTACAACGTGTCTATCTTGATCCATAAGGGTAAAAGGAAAATTTGCTAACGTAACATTATGACATGAAAGTTGCATAGGTGCTGCGGACTTATTTGTTATAAACTCACATGGTTCTACGATGGGTGAACAACCAAACAATATGTGATCTGAACAACTGCGCCTGTCGTTTCAGACCTGCCTTCATAAATGGTAGAATCTTATCTTTAATTGATTTGCAACGTTTCATTAATTCTGACTATATCAGGCACAACGTGGCATCCAGTCCCTTGAGATCCTGCACGCACAAATTGTTTATTTTCGGAACGATATTTGGGTAAACCAAGAACTGTTCCCAATGACGACTGATCAATATTGCAAAAATATTGTGGGGATCAAATTAAGCTAACGGAGCTGAGTGTGGGGACGTGTTCACGTTTAGAAATGTTCGAATCTTTAGCGGTCAACAAAACAATATTCGTCTGACCTCACCATTGATTGACTTAATAGCATACGCACCTGTGGAAAGATATATAATACCCCAAGATGTTTCACAATCTTGTGACAATATAAATGGGTTATTGCGGGCAGGATAACAAACTGTTGTAAGTGAACATTATGCTAACTGTAATAAACTTGCAGCGATGCATGTGCAATTTTAAGTGAACGCGATTCCCCAGCGGAAACATGTGTAGAACTCGTCAAAATGAATTCTAGTTTTCATTGATGAGATTTGGTTTGTATTGGCAACAGCTAGTTGCATACTAGTATAAATTTTACATAGCACACGCAGCGTCTTAATCGTAACAGATCTTATAATTGGAATTGTTGGAAGAAATTTGTCTTAGAAACCATCCATATCTTCAGCAAGTTCACGTATCAACTTTTTAATATATGTTTTTATTCATGATATCATTTGTAAGCGGTTGCTGCCAAATCTATGTCGCATCATCAATTACTCGAGTTCTTTTTTACCCGTACGAATTGAGCCAGTTGCAATTCTATCCGCAAGATTTTCAGGGTCACTCAGCCAAGTGATTTGCAACACAATCTTTATATTTGACAATAGGAACTTGAATGCCAACATCAAGCGTTTATGTTTATTGGTATGATCTTAAGAACTAACAAGTTCACCTGGATCCATGCTATCGGCATTATGACCAGTGGCATGCATGGCGAGATCCAAGTCAGCACCGTGCAATTTAGACATCACCTAACTCTGCATATATGCAACAGTTGGACTCGCTGCTGCTGACAACGCTGGAATCGCTGCAAGGAATAGAACTATACTACCGGCCAACTGCATTTATTTCACCTCTGACATAGGTAAGTGTAATGTCACCGAAGTTTCATTGCGTTTGGCCACATTAAGCTGAGTGAGATGTGTTTGGGTCAGCCACATGACGATTTCTTAAATCAAATGGTATGTTGATAGTATGAACCTTAAACAAAAACAATGCGTGGATAAAAAGATTGCCAAAATGTAGTATGTACAGGGATGTATTTAAAGGTATACCAGCCAGCAACGGAGATGATAAAAACTTGGTATGACTTATGACCAACTTATTTTCAGTTATGTTGTGGATGGCTTCGATGCTCCTAAACATTATATCTTACAGTTTAACGAGTTTTAGATTTAGCATTACATATATGTAATGGATTATGACCGCTGTGATGAGGTTGCAGAATTTACTGACAAAGTGATTGATGACCTATCAAATTAATTTTGTTCCCCTTGTTGACCAATATCTGTACACTCAGGTATAATTTTGTTAAAGGTCAGGTAGGTATCATCCATTGGGATCAAAATGATATAAAACTACCAAATCGAGTAATCGCATTAACACGTGAAAATGTTCCATCGCTGACTTCAACACCAGGTGCGAAAATACTCAGGGGTCTTACTACGCCAATGAAGTGGTATTCACCGCTGAACTCAGCACGATTTCCGTTTCCAATGAATATATAAAAACTAATATTAACTCAGTTGAGATAGAATAAAATTAAACTTTTATTCAGCAGGGACGCTCTTGTCCGTGTAACAGTATTTGGACGAAAACGAGAACGAACGTTTCAAATAATGTAAACAGCATATTTTAAATCGGCGTAATGTTATGCCCTAAGACCGTAGTCCGTTGAATTGTTAAAACTGAAAATGTATCACGATGTTAAAATCCACATTTTCTCATACCTCCTCTTTCAGTTGTCTGCAAGAGAAGCGACTAAGGGCAATATATGGTGGATCTCATTCTCCCAGTGTTTCAAATGTCTGTACAAACACAACCTGCACAGTCACTGCAAGCATTTAATAAAATGTACTATGTGCACAACAGACACGTTGTATGTACGTACTCTCATAATTCTATTCCTTACACTAGATGCAAGAAGATATCTTTGTGTAGTTACAGTGATACTGCAACAATTAACTAACGAAATTGGCAAATGGTACACACTATATGCATAAAAAGCAACTAAATATTAAAAATGTTTAACTGCAATAGAATTCAATTGTGCAACATGGATACCTAGTTAACATAATTCGTTGTATTTGGACATTTTGAACAAAGAAATGACCGTTCACATCATGCAGACCTGAGAATAAAAATGTATTTATAAAATACATATATTCTACCAAATCGCATATACAAATTATCTAAACAAACTGCTTTACCATGATTTGACAGATGGATGCATGACCCGGTTTAACACTGAATGTCCTGCCAACTCTTCAGCATGCATATTAACTATACAAACATTCCGGTATTTGTGCATGTACTCCACCGCAACATGCTATGAAACTAGTGTTGGTGCTAAATGAAATGTCAAACAATCTAAGCTGGTTGTCACACTTGTGAACATATTTCCTCTACATTACCACACCCATGAAGACAAATGATCAACATTCACGTCTCTCAGATAGCAATTACAATGGGAACACTAACTGTATCTAAATCACGACTTATTTTGAAAAATGTATTATCTATGAACAGCAATTTTAATATATTTTTCCTAGAAGCTAAGGCCTTATAATGAACAAATAGTTTTTGCACTGTGAATATTTCAGAGTATAAAAGCTCGTCGCATTTAAGTTTGCCCAAACTAGGCAACTGTCTAATCATTCATTGTATAATTATACATAATTATTGATGGCAATGATGTTGTTTGTCGTAAATAATTATATGTTTTTGCTATATGCTTAATACATGTCTTCATAAACATTATACAGCCAAAGTCAAATGTTTGCAAACAGTTATTGTCTATCCGACCAGCTTTCGATTTTATTGCAGACAAAGGAAAGCATTGAATGATATGTTCGGTTTTATGTTAGTATTATATGTGAAGACTTAGTGAGGGATAATAATAGCCTGCCTGATCTTTAAGAGCATGACCAACGCATATTAATTCTTCACCCCTTGTCAATTTTTATATAAACACGTGTGGCGTTTACCAACCTTCAGAATGCCATTCGCCTGTGTAATTTTTCCCATCCAGATATT
Source organism: Venustaconcha ellipsiformis (assembly GCA_003401595.1). Lineage (NCBI taxonomy): Eukaryota > Metazoa > Mollusca > Bivalvia > Unionida > Unionidae > Venustaconcha > Venustaconcha ellipsiformis. Next base: position 7,145 of record QKMX01148797.1, read on the forward strand.
GTTGAAGACTTCCTGGCATACATTTGCGGAGATGAACTCTTCATTATTTGTTTTCATGGCAATTAAAATGCATGATGCTTCCTTCCATTCCAATAAATCACCAATCAATAGGTCATGTGCATAGTTTTCATTTGTTCTATAGCATCGTTCCAAAACTCCGGTTGCTAAATCCATGAAAACACTGTAAAGGTAAACTTAGACTGTGAAATCAATAACATTTACAAAAGTTAAGCTTTAATACTAATGAATTCGATACATTATGCTGTTCGATATATTAGATATGTGTCCACAAAAAAGGAATACTACCAATAATTGTATGCAGCTTAGGAGTGCGTGGTTTTATATACAAATGTACATATCAAACACGAGCTATAACTCAATGTAATTTTATCAAAAATAGCAATTCAAATTTGAGCTTATTCACTCAACATCCACAAAAGCAAATTCGGTTTTCATCCATTGGGAACTTGAAACATTGGTAGCAATGTAAAGACTCTGTACATAATAGATGGGGACTTAATAACTATTACGACAACGTATTCTTGAAGGAACTAACTTATGATCGAATTTGAGTTGGAAAAAATTAAAAACCTAGAGTAAAAATCCATCTGCAGAGTTTTTATGGGACGACACAAACTATATACATATTAGTACGAGAGTTCAAATCAACGACTACTGAGAGTAAGACAAAGACATAAATACCAATTGGGATTTGTTTACAATGCCACGACGTCCCAAAATGGTATGTGCAAACAAAATTAACGTGTACTCAAATAGTTAAGATCTGAAGGCAAAAGACCCAATTTATATTACTGAAATTTGGCCAGAAAGTAGATGTAAATAACAAGATATCTAAAACAATAGTCATTTTTCCATCTTCACTGCGAGTGAACTTATATAAGTTAATAAGTTCAACTCTCATGATTAGAGTGTTTAGAAGCTATGGAACATATACTCCAAATGCATTATGATTATCAGATTCATAAAGTGAAGTATCGATCTTTGATAAGACTTCCCTGGTCAAAATACATTATGAGTACAAAAACTACCTTGCAAACTCTGCCCTCTCAGATAACTATTGGATGCCATTAAGACAAATGTTATATCCACTTGGGTAAAGCGGTTGTCAAAATCTCATCCATATTGTCATTCACTACTAAATCGGATGTACACTCTACTATGTTTAATGTAACTGCGAGGCTAAGATCATAATCAGGTAAATATTTTTGAAGAGATATGATGATCCAAAAACTGGTTTCTTCTTGAAATGTCTTACCTGATCATATTCCATCATGTAGAAGACGGTGTTTGGTCCCCTATATATACAATTTCCCCAGCCTAATTCGCCGCAATATAAACAGCAATTTCATTGTAAAGGTGCTAATCAGCTAAGAGAGGAAATCATTTCTTTGTAGCATTCCATACCAACAAAGTTACGCAGTGATTTAGGATTAATCGTCCCTAAGATATAATCCAACCTCCATTATAAGGGTTGGATTATGTTACTAAATGAATAGCTATGCTACAACGCTAGCCTCATATGCCGATATGCAAAAGAAACTTAATTTTAAGTTTGTCGCTGATACGCATATTAAATATCCATACTTTTCAGAATGATTTGTCTAATCTGGGATATAATGATTTACTTAGAAATAGGTAGAAATTAATAAGATCTGTGCGAAGGACATTCTATGCAAAGTTTAGAAAGATATTTTTATCCATCCACGACAGAATCCACAAGTGGATTCCATCTGAGACACCTAGATAAAACCTTTCAATTCAAGCCAATGTTCGCCAAAACGTCTTTATTTTTGTGTACATACCACCTTCCATGGTGTTAAAACGTTTCCGCGATAATGGAGTAATATCAACGTATAATGACAGTGGATACCATTTTTCAATTCTAACAAAGTAAGATGAATCGCCATATGTCATTTCGAGACTTTAACCGAGTAATTTGTTTTCGCGTGTTCCACTGTAAACATTTATACATTTTGTTTCAATGCTTTCAACATATTAGGACTTCTTGTCTCATAAATACAGTCAATTTAATTTGACCCTTAAGGTATGCTTGATATGAGCCAAACCTGTAGCTTCAACAGGTTCAGATGAAATATCTGCACTAGTGCCTTCCTAATCAGAGAAGAAACGATCGAGAATTTAATGGAAATTTCAACAGTTATGTTCAACATATTGATTACACATCATTCATGCTTCTTAAGTGTAGCAATTTTATTCAGACGCCACTCTGATTCATTTAACTTCTTCAAGGCCACATAGATCAGAGAGACTGGAGGAAAAGCATATATATCTAGATTAATCCAGTGTATGGAAAGACGATAGAGTGACAGACTGTTGGCTCTAGGAATAATGTGACAAAGGATGGTAGCTTTGCATTCCACCTTGCCATAAATACATCCACAAATGGTTCGCCACATTGGAATGGAAACAGATTTGTCTGAATCATAATTGCTGAACAAGCATTTTTGTTTGAATTAGAGGATACCTTCATGAAAGTGAAGGCGCTAGAATAATGAGTCTGTCATGGATGTTTCAGACATGGTAGTGGTAGATACAATGATCACACCACCTTAGAAACTCCAACACCAAAAGGGCAGAAACTTCGCATGCTTTCTTAGAATGACAGTTTAGAAAAGCATGGGTCATAGAGTGGAGAATAGGATAGATCATACAGCACATTGTATTTCCTGTGTGAAAGATCTAATGTTAGAAATGTTTCTCGTGACTCGTGGCTGTGCCAAAACAGGATCAAGCTCCAGATAAATAATATAAAATAATCGCAAGTGGAAGTGACACACCCGATTATATGCTGAAACGATACTAGAAGGTATGAGCTTTCTTCCACTTGGTTGGCATAATTTAGTGATAATTTCTAGAGAATGGATGCCGTATGCCATTACGTTTCTCCCATTTGCCAAGATGTGACCTCGTTTATACCGAAATTTGGATCTCTCGCTCCAGCAGGCAGGGATCTAGATATTCGTTGGTCCGAGATATTCATTTGTACATGGTCTCGTTTACAACATTGGTGACACAAGATAGTATCATTAGTTACTGGATTTTAAGAAGTCCCAGCAGACAAAGAAATTCTTGCACAAAGATAAGATGATCTGATAGAATAATCGGAATAGTCTAGATTTTTTCAAGGCATGAGAGGCAAGTTATGTGTACCTGTGTTTTGACTTCCATACCGAGGTGGAGAAAATGTTGATATTGTACAATAATAAAGATGAGCCAATGCCAAAGTAAAATATAAACAAGACATTTAATGCTGTGGTCTACAATGTAACTCACATGTCAATGGCTTTGAATATTATCATCAGACACATGTCCATTTGGATTCAAGAACAAGCACCTAGCCAATAAATGAACCAGATGGAAATACAAGATATTCATCAGAATGCCAGCAATCAGATAAGATATGGTATTTCTAAAACTTTTGCCAGCAAATCACAATGCTTAATTGTATAAGGTCAGAAGAGCAAAACTATTTCAATGCACATCTATTGCATGTTATTGTTCTGTTGGCGGATACGTTAGAGTCCTCCATCTAAACACTATATATTCTTGAAAGACAAGCTACGCGAGATATCATGCATATAACAAAAAAGTATTGCCACTAAAATATTTATGCTGCTCAGCTCCATAATCCCAAGAAAGATCATATGATTAAAAACGTGAATAGGAACTAATCAACACTAACAATAAAAGTTTAGAGACCTTCGATACTTGGGACTATATACGTACTTTATTACAAGTATCAGCAGAATAATTTTATCTGCCAAGAGTAATTAACAATTGTTGCCAAGCATTATTTGACAATACAACGAAGAAATACAAAACTAGAACAGAACAACAAAATCAAGAAACCGTTGCTAGGCACATGGGATGCATCGTTGAAGAATTTTCTATCAAGGAGATAAGATTTCGTATTAATCCTGCTACAGACATTCGACACTTGGGACCATATACGTACTTTATTGCAAGTATCAGCAGAATAAATGTATCGGCCAAGAGTAATTAAAAATTGATGCCAAGCATTATTTGACAATACAACGAAGAAATACCAAACTCGAATAGATGCAGCAAAAAAACCGTTGCTAGGCACATGGGATGCATCGTTGAACAGTTTTCTATCAAGGAGAGAAGATTTCATTCTAATGCTGCTACAGATCGTGATGTATCATTGACTAATCAAAA
>QKMX01148967.1:0-10424 GCA_003401595.1 Venustaconcha ellipsiformis
TATATATATATATAATTCAGACCTCCGAGAAAAAATCTCTCACCAAATATATTTTAAAAACATTAACACAAAAACGCCAGATAAAAGCCAAATCTTTTCCAAATTTTCAAAGTATAAACATTGTAAAAGAACTAGTATCAAATAGAAGATGTTTTGTAGTTGAGCAATGTAGAACATGACTATTTCTATATTCTTTCCTCGTTAAAAAATTGTGAACTGGGTTCTTCTGAGTGACAGTGTTGTGTGTGTGCTATCAATGGAAAGCTTCTAAACAGCTCTTAAGCGATACTACTAACTTTTTAGTTGGATCTTTTCCGGAGCAAATTTTTGCCATAATTGGCACTGCACTGGACGCATTCCGTATATGGCAATGCATTGTACCCATTCAGATTTAGATTAGACGACCCTCAATCTAAGAAAGACAGGATCAAAGACATATAGGATGGTTTAGGCGGTTAAAAACAACACGAATTTATCACTTACAATAATATTTCTCCGGTACTGGAATTTTTTAGTGTCTCTATTGGCCGTGCTTGATTGGACGGGGGAGGGTTCTTTTGTTCCAATATTTATCTACTGTGCTAATTTTTATTTTAAAATTTGATTGTGATCACTTTTTAGACAATCTATCTTATACAAATATTTCATCTAATTGAAGTTATTTTGAAATCGGAAAATGTTAAACACAAAGTCATTGTTGGCATTTTTGTAATCTAACCTACAATATATCCTCTCATTAATATGCTGTGTCATGCAAGTCGTCTTACAACACTTCTATAGTGCTTATCAAGTAATATCAACATTCGGGAGAGGATGGTGTCAGGTTGATTCTAACTAATCAGTTCCCAAAAAGTTAATTTCTCGAATAAGTTGCCTCTACTCAGATTACCATTACACAATCACAAGACTCTGATTTCATGATTCAATGATTTCTCTTGCTTCACATTCATATCAATTACCAATAAGTCTCTCTATGCCGTAGATCGGTATTTTATGCCACGTAATGTAAACCATGACCCAAATTGCAAATACTCAGAAGTATTCCTATTTCTAGTCACCAGACACTTATACATCACAATATTTCAAGCATTCCCTATGTTAAAAAATGAGAGAGCGTTCATTTTTTTTTTTAAAGTAATACAGTATGATTCATGTTGTAATTAATTTTCTCATTTGTTATGAGAAATATCTACTCAACATCGATATCCCATAATCAAGCAAATAATCACTGACATCCAAAAAAGCTGTAAAGAAGACGTAAATAGCAGTAGTATAATAAAATGGGTTTGGGTCGTCTGGCTTCCTTTTTTCAAGCTCATAGAGATGTGGGTTCTGGCCTAAGCAGAGAAAATACGGCGGTTTTATCTCATAGAGATGGGTTTGTTGCTTTCTGAAGGTCCACTGAAAATTTGCTCAAATTTCCATATCATGGATATGTGTGTTATATCCGATGGCGAATGTGTGTATGGTGGAGAATCGTTTACAGTCGAATTGGCATAGTCCTGCTTTGTTAACGAGTAGTGTAGAGATGCGATTTCGTTGTGACTGAAATTGTCTTATGGCGTAGTACTGCAGGTGTCGTTGCAATGCATGCCTTTCGTGATCGATGACGGCAGTTTCTGATGACTGTTTTTCTTTATTCCTTTGTTTTTTCATGACGGTGCCATCGTCGAGAGAGATGCAGTACAATTTTCATCGACGTTTGATGAACTCCGTGATGGGCATCCCATGACTGTTATCTTTGAGCTTTACCTTCACAGTGGAATGGGCTGTGTGTGGGATAATCGCTGAGATCGAAAAGTTGTTTGGGTAGACATCATTGGTGTGAACGTCATACACGAGCGAGTCTGTCTCGGTCATTAACAAAGTGGCCTTTTTCCGTATTTGTTTTGATGAAGTCATTGTGAGCACAGTCGCGCCGATGTAAATGGGTTTGTCCAGCTTGAAATCAGTTTAGAGATTTCTTTAACTTTGACGTCTTCTTGTTCGTACTTATTTTTGTATCCCATTGGTGACAAGAATTTGTTTAGCAAAAAATGGATAATTGTTGTGAGCATCGTGAAGATGTTCTGCATAAACGAGATTGGCCTCGACATCGTCGCTGTAACCGGCATCTCATTCTTGGAAAAATTGTTCTTCGGTGATCCAGTAAAAACTTCCTGTGGGAAGCGGTTGTGACATAGCCCGCCATAAAGATCGAGATAAATGATATACACTGGAGCGTAGTATATTTTCATGTATTTGTTGTTCCCAATAGCATGTTTGTTTTTTGCGCGCACGCTGATGAAGAAAATTCGACCCCGTCCCATCTTCTCTGTGAACATGAATATGTCTGGATCTGTGTATAGTTCTAAGACGATCGCAGATGGCCTAAGAAGAGTGTCCAATGAGGAGAAATATGAGAATGGATAGAGCTGATAATGGTCCATGCACGTTTTCCTGAAATCGTCTAGCACGTCTACGAGCAGGAGGACATCATTTTGAGCGAGAGGTCATGATAATATCCTAGTGTTTGGCATCCAAGCTCGATCCATATGTTATTTGATCGCACCGTCTCATCTTCGGTGATTCCTGACAGATGTAAATGGGAATAGAATACGTCATTGGGTGGCATCGATGTTACGTCGAATCGTGACCATGCATCGATTTACTCTTCTGGATAAATTCCTTTACGCTTAAGCAGATCTGCCTTGTCGCCGAATTCCTTTTTCCAAACGAGTGAATGCAGGGCAGTTTCTATCGAGTTCTTTCAGCGGCTCCGGCATGAACTGAAGGCTATGATGAATCGGAAAGCTCTAATCGAGAACAACATGAAGTTTTGAAAATTGTTGGAGATGCATTTGAATTTCGTTGCGAAGTCAGCGAGAAGTTGTTTGACGCGAGGATGACTGAGTGCTTCCACGTTAAAATAGCCATCATATCCTCGTAGATTATCCGCGATCTTCAGAACGAAATAAAGATCTTTGAAGAGTATATTTCAGTCATCGTAAGCAGCTCTTCGGTAACTTTCTCTTATATGGCAATGATCTCTGAATTTTTTTTTTTTTGTCATGTGGCTTAAAGTATGTGCACTGCTGCGCTGATTTGTGTTGTTGCATCTGTTGCCCCGTGAATGAAATCATCGGTGTTGTATTGATGCTCAAGATGGTGATGCGTTTGTACTCTGCGACGAGTTGCTCAAACAACCAAAAAACACAATCCTCGCCGCAATGCGGACTCTACGGCGACGACAAACGTTCATCAAGGACTCAGCATATTTTAAAGATATTGTGCAGGGGAAGATGGCCTTTATCCTATGATTTTGAGTCAACTAAAAGTGTCATCAGTAGTTAAAGCTGTGATATAACACTTCACATGAGCGTTAATTTTATCATTGCTTACCTTAATTTCACTCACCGTTTCTCCAACAACTCATAGTGGAAATCAATGAGTATTTTTTGGTGTTTTCCGTCAGCTGATTTAATTTTACAAGATCCAACAGCGTATTAGCAGTCGCTTGCAGTTCAAGATGATCCAAATATCTCTATGCTTATACATCCAACAACAGAAAATCACTAGCGGAATAATGTATTTTTATTATTGATATTTGTAAACGTTATAATTAGACAGGATGATTTAATTCCACGTTCAGATTTACTTGTCTAAATATTTTTTATCGTTGGAAAGAGAAACTCTTTATCTCTGATAGTCAATTGACTCAAGTATTTTGTTCGATATATTTCTTGATCATTAATTTTATCAAGCAGTTCCCGAGATGCCTTTGGAGTAATGATACAATTCCCTTGTATAAGCACACTTCTTGTTTTAAAAATACTGCTCAGTTGACCAGTTTCATCCGGCTTGAAATTTTCAAAATACGTATATGACGCTGCAGCAATATCTGTCCACTTTATAAATGTTCACGTTAAAAGTGCTTCCATCGCCTTGCTGTTTTCAAACACTGATAATTCTGTCACCAGTTGTGGAACCGATGGTTCAGGAATAACTGTATCCTCAAGCGCTATCATTTCAACGATAACCTAGACGTCCACATTCTCTAATTTTCTTTTGTCGACGGGTTTGAGTAGTTGTCGGTTTCCACTAAATCTCTTTTGGATGCTATAGTTTTCATGCAGTCGTGATTTTTTTCACGTGCGTCCTTGTCTTCCTTTCAACCAAATCGTCGTCGTTTAATGTTTCCTGTTTTCACTACAGTATCAACGATGCTCGGATGCAGTTCCTTGATAATCATGCGAACAATAACCTCGATGCCTTTATCCAGGTGTGTCGATTTTCTATATTTACAAAATACAAATACGGCAAAATACTTGTCTTCGGCTTTTCTGAGCTGTTGTTGTCGCATATGGCCAACTGAAATATGAGACAGTTTTTTCTCATTGTTTCCACTGTTATTTTGGATTTTCTACTGATAATTTAGACATATATGTCACCTGATTGACATCCGAGTAAATCCTAGGGGTCTGCTTGAGCACATAATTTTCAATTTCAGCATGAGATGCATCCAGAATTTAAGTATCGTCTAACAATAACAGTAAGGTTCAATAGCTAGTCAGACAATTTCCGCCACGGCGAAATTTTAGTTTCTACCTGTATGAATTGGATAATGGTAAAACAATTCGACTAATATTAGTTCGTCGAGTGTAAAATTTGGGAAATAATTAAACCAGGATTAGAATTCTCTGCCGTGAGAGCAGTGAACTTAAAGGAGGAATGCTTAATGTTTGCGATGGATATGTCAAATTTCAGCGTCGTGGAAACAATATGAGAGGTACCGTTATAAAAAGTTTCAGCAGTGTTCTCTGGTTTTATTATATCTAACCCCCACATGAGAATGCGCTGTGTTCCAGAGCTTTTCCTACGTAATAGAAATTTCTAGATGGCTAACGCAGTTGTTAACTGCATTTAAAGAAAATAAATTGGGTGTAATTCCATCCGTGACCCACTCGGTTTCAGCATCGGACGCTGCCAGGTGATTTGCGAAACCATAATAAGCCTATTAAGATCTTGAGAATTCTGATAATGCTGATACAGAAACTCGACACCGGTTCGAATTGTTTCCCGTAAGTGTGGTACCCAGAGCTGTTTATGACAGGCGCGAATCCACGTACATTTTCGTGCCTATCTGTTGTTTTCCGGTCGTTGATGATCCGTCACTAACATTGTTAGCTCCAGTGGCCACGGCAAGATTTCGTGTGAGTGTTCCTCCAGTGGTATATAGCTTTGTGCCACCTCACAAGTTTAACTATGAGTACTCTGTCGCCTGGGCGTTTTCCGTGATCAGGCATGTGGTAGGAAGTCCGTACAAGTTTTGGTTTTCCATCGATGTCGCTCTGTACAAGCTAATCTTTGTAATATTTATGGTCAAAAATTGATCATAACCATTATTGTTAACTCCGAAACCTTCAACGGTCTGTACTACAATTGGTGTATAATTTCCACTTACATCTGTGTCGATCCAGACAGAATGATCCATGGTACCAAAATGATAGATCTTAGTCGTTCTTCTGTTCAGCCCGATATACACTCCAACTAGTCGATAATGCTGCGATGTTGTTCCAGATGGAGGTGATGACATAGAAAGATCACTCATCATTGTGCCAGTGCCACTTCAATATCTGCTGACGGGACGGTCTAAAATGGTAAAACATCCTGTCCTTTTGGAGCAGAAATTTGTTTCCCATATAAATATTTCCTCTCAACGACAATTAAATATTTACCAGTCTATTGACATGCGACCGTCGTGTATCGTTGGAGTCAGGCGGTGGGTATCGAGGATCGTTGAGATTGGTAATGTTGTGGCCGTTTATGCTGAAATTACACTTAACGGAGTCCCCGACGCGATTGACCTTTTATCCTGCTCATTAAAGCTGGCAGTAGATGACGTGGTGAACTATATAGAAAAAGAAAATCATTAATTTCGATATCAAGACGAAAATAAAAGCCTAGCAGCATTGGATTTTGATGCCAGATTACCATTACGTGATCGCGGGTCCGCTCCACTACGACCTCGTGATCCTATATACGCTCAATCCTCACCAGGACAAATTCATGACGCTGTGTGAGTTCAGACATGGTCTCAGGAAACATAGTTTCCTGCGATTCGCTTGAAGAGCACTGTCTCCAGAGTGTCTAACGAATCAATATTTACCCTTGTGAATTTGGATCAGATAGAACCCGAAGAAGAACTGGATTTCGTACACACATAAAATCATCGTGTTCAATGATATTAAGATCAACCTTGATAACATGAACAATGTTTTGTGTACTTCTCGCTGTAAGGAAACAAGCACAATCGACGAGTAAAACGTACCTGAGCGATATCGAGAAGGCTTTGATGAATTTTACATACCTGCATAGTATATCTTCGACTCGGACAGCATCGCTGCAGGAAACTCCGTTGTTAATAACTCTGTTGTCATAAAAACGTTGTTAATAGCAATGTACTGTTTGAAAAGATCATGATTCGTTCTCAGAACAATGCGTTCTCAAAGGGTTTATGTATCAGCAGGCGGAGTTATGCCAGCGCGTTCTCGAGGACAAGATAAGTTAGCAGTCTTTTAAGCTAGATGTTGCCAGGGTAAGATTCAAGCTGAGACGCATTAAACTCGACGACGAAGTAAGATGTAACGCAAAATTAGTCGTTGTACACGCTCAAATCGAATCAGCATGACATCAGAAGTTAGTGCCTGCTCCATAAGAAGGCGCACAAAACGTCATCGAAAAACCCAAAGCAAAAACAGCTAGGAGTAAAGTAGAGAGTGAAGAAAGGAAAGAACAAGAAGCCAAAGCTAGGTTAGATGAGATGAAACAAAAAGAGAAACTTACGGTATCACAGTTAACACAAACAGATGAAGACAAAGAAAAGACCAAGTAAATATTAGAACAGCTGTATGAGGAGGACGACAAAATTAGTAAACGTTCCGAGTTTGAAGCAGAGATGCGTATTAGATCTCTGAAGCAACTAATCAGCGATATGAATTATTCAGAACATGATTCGACACTAGGAGGGTTAGTTCATTTTGAAGATGAATAAATTTCAGCTGTGGAAATATATTTTAATAAGAGAGCAACATTTTAGGAGGCTTATTTCAACTTTTTAACAGTACGCAGAATAATGGCTAAAGTAAACAGTTCTTATGACAGAGTTATTAAAAAACTCACGGATAAAATGAAGATGAAGAGAAAGTAATTCAAATGACTGGTAAACTGATAAATTAAATGGATTAAATAAGGATCTGTATGCAAGAGTTGAATCTGAGAAAATAAAAGCTTGAACAAAAACAGCCACAGAAACCACAACAACAGTCTCCACAGAAACCATAACAACAGAAGCAGTCAGGCTTATCAAGTGGGTATAAATCATAGCTTTCCAGACCAAGAGGAGAGGATGAGTCTGAAACGGAGGGAAATGTTATGGGTTCTGGAAACGGAGTTGCTCACACTGGCACCACAGAAGAAATGTAACTCGAGTCGGTGGCAGTAACCGCTACTACAAAACTCCAGCCTGGATCGTCTTGCAGTTTTAATTGCTGAACGCTTGTAAACAAGCGCGAAATATCGGTGTGGAGATTAATATCGAGTTGGCGGATATTCTCAATCATCTTCTGGCTATGTGTGTTGACTTAATTTAAACACTTTGTTAGCACCGGATTGTAGTCTACCAATTTTACCACGTGCTCTTCAATAAAAGCTCTCAGTAACACCACGCTGTTATTAGATTCACGTTCAGCAAATTCTACTGTGCGCTATTATCCATCGTTGGAATTAGACCAACAGTCGTCTTACGAGATCGCGTTGATAGCTTTCTTAACGTCATCGCGAGCAAACTGTGAAAAGGCATCAAACAACGATCATGATTTCTCCAGGCGTCTACAGTATCACAGACATAGCCACGGAAATTGCAAGATAGGAATATATCAAACAGGATCTTGAGAAATGTAAGTGGAGTTGCACAAAAGCTCTCACCTTTCGCCATTATGTCCAGTTATGGATTATAAAGGTTGTGGTAAAAAAAAAATTAATTCATTAAAATAACCTTAACATTTTTTTAAAATAACATCGTCATATATTAGTGACACCACGTATTTGAGATTTAATTCCGATTACCTTAGACACCTCAATCGACGATTCAACGGCCGACTACGAGTACATCGAATACCAGGACACGAACATCACCAATCTAAGCGCGTGACTGAGATGTGTACTTGCTTCCCCATTAAAGCCTTTCTGGAAGTCCGGGTAAAAAAATACAAACTGTGACAGACGGAGGAATTTATGCGATAGGATCTCAAGTTTGGCTGCAATGCCAGATGAGCTATCAAACCGTAGAAGAAATTGATGGCTATTTTCCACAAGCTAGCACGATCCTACATTTTGTCCAGGCGTGAAATATGTATGGTGCTTCAACTGAGCATCATGTTCGGAGTATGTCGGAGTATCTGTAGGGTGTTAAGAGGAAAAAAGCATACGCTAGTTCTGGAAAGAGTTTCACCCACACAGCACATGCACAGAGCAAACAGAGCGGCAGATGGATATTTCACCATGACGTGGCTTTCATTCTGGATGCAAAATTTACACCTTTTACTCCTCACATGCTCAACTTCACGTTGGGCAGATTTATAAACATTCTGTTCAGGCTTATCAGTCCACGTTGTGGTGAGTAGGTACCAATCCAGTCAGCAAACTTCCAAGACATGCATTAAATGCATTGTAATTATCAGCATTGCGCGAAAACCAGACGGGGAAAAAGGCACGTGTTTAACCATTTGGGTTTATCTCGCATACACATCCACATCAGTTTTAGACAATATCCAGAACGAGAACTTGAATATAATCTTGATGTAGCTGAAAGAAACTACGCCCGTGCGTATATGATGCTCATGGAAGACATGCAAAATTATCAGGAGTTAGATACGGGCAGGTAGGTAACCCTTAATGATATTGCAAATTTGTATTACATTTTTCATTTGGATGTGTGTAAACATTCCAAGCTTCTCAAGAGTCTTCAGCCGATATCGAAATTAGGTGGACTATTGGCAATCCAGGTTGTCTATACGTGTGGAACATCCTGGTTACATGATACTGATTTATGACTCTGGAAAATCTCAATGGAAAAATGAACATCAATGTAGAGACAATACCTAAAAGAATCAAAAGTCAGAATTTGTCGTACCACAAAGAGGCAAGGTGGTTCTGGAACTATAACTGGTGGTTCTATTGCCAGAACTAAAATTTCATTCATGAAGATGATTGTGCCAAATATATTAAGTTCTGCAATAGTAGGACTTGCTGCGGGGAAAGGACCATCAATGGAGCCATACGGCCACGCAAAAAAGGCACATATCGATAAATCGTCGGTGTTAACAGAACCTGACAAGCTGATGCTGACTCATCGTCAAGCTACATTAGTAGCTAGGAATTGTATTTAATTTGTTGGCGTCAATGCTGTCCAAACCAGGAAGATTCATCGCACCCCTTTTAGCAGAAATTGCTGAAACGTTACTTCAATGTTTGCTCGGCTTCTGAAAGGACTACAAATTCTTGTAAATAAACAGGGCGAAGGAGTTTAAAGAAGCGAAACTTCTAGAAGACAAAAATTAACAACGTTTCCTGCAACCACATTAACCCTGTCTAACCCTGACATAAAAAATAGCACAGAGCGTATAAAATTGCAGTGATTTATTTTCTAAGGATCAGCCCATTGATAAAATGACGAGAGCAGCGTGGTTAACCTGCAAAATTATTATGATGGATCTGGAATTCACTTGGTTGCGTTGGTGAACGATCCACACAACGAAAACGTCGAGTATTTCGACTCGTTTTGTTTACCACCTCCAGATGAGGTAGTACGTTACATCAATTAACCCTTTAAAGATGTAGTCTACAACTCATTACAACTTCACAACGTCAAAGACATCACATGCGGGTGGTACTGCATTAATTATATCATCAAACACAGACACGGCGGAAAATCACCCGTCAATGCAATTTTATCACTTGCTGAAGGAAACAGTTTCCAACTTGTACGAGTCTATGCTCATGAAACAAGTTACAGAAAAGCGTGAAGACAGCAAGCATTGTAAAATGTAAAAAATAATTTATTTTCATAGAATACAAAGTGAAAGGTTAAGAAAAAGAACTTACGATTTTATGAATTAAATCCAAAAATAATCCAAAGATTTAAAAATAGAAGTCTGGGAAATAAAATGTCCTGAATGAAACTGAGTTCAAATCCGGATGAAATCCAAAAGGGGAGGCGATGACTTATGTTGTAGCCTTTTAATTGTAGATGTTTTAAATCACAAAAAAATATTATTCCAGTTTTGAATTCCGTATAACTTCCAATTAATGTCTTTGTCCAATACTTTTTTAAGGAAAATAAAGTAGTTACAGAGAAAGAATCACTTGAATTCAATAAAATAAAA
>QKMX01149054.1:0-21246 GCA_003401595.1 Venustaconcha ellipsiformis
ACCTCCCGCATCCTAGGCAGACGCTCTAACCACTAGGCCATCGGAGTGGTCTGTAAAGGTTTTGGTGAAAGATTTTACATTTGCTTGTATTTCCTAAGTCCCTTGATGGTTTTTCTTCCTACACTAGATGAATCATTATGAAGTTAAGAGGTGTCATATGATCTTACTTCTTTTATCTTGGTTTCAGGGTCAGAATGATGGAAAATTTTCATTTAAGTTTTAGTTAATTATATTTTTGCTTATATTTCCTATATCTCTTGATATATTTTCTTGTTAGTTGGGATGAAACATTGTGAATCCAAGACAATTCATTGACATATTTATTCAGTCATTTGATTTTGAGATCAAGGTCACATGTTTTACAGCAAAAATTTGGTTTTGTGCTCAACATACAGGCTCTGGCCTTGGTTTCTATTATTCACATTATAATCTCCTGTGGTAAGCTTGATACAGATTTGAAGGGTTTTTGCAATGTACTGTTATGTTTCTAGCTGGGGTGAAACTTGAGAAGATTTGGAATACATTTTTCTGCCATCTACCATGTTTTGCACATCTGTATTTTTAAAGGATGTAATCCTTTGGTATTCAGAATATTTCTTGTTATGAATTAAATCAGACAATTTTTGTTAGTCTTTCTCAGCATGAATAAATAGTTATTTTCCTTTCTGTTTCAGATAAACTCTGTGCAGGACTGATATTACAAAGGCACAAGAAGGCACATTTGCATATACATGTATGAAGACCCTCTCCTCTGTGACTCTTTTTAAATTTTCATTTTAGAAGTTACAGTACACAGTTTTTATCAGTTTTTATATGCCTGTTAAAAGCAATATCATTTGTATTATGATATGTCCATCAGTCTTTAATTTGGGACAAAGAGAGAAATGTAATAGGTCAAACATCAAGGTCACATAGGCTGAAGGAAAGAAACAGTATACCAAATACCTTAAGCACACTTTTTAAGTTGTTTTCATCCAAGATTTAAAGAAAGCCCCATTGATTTTGGGGTTAAAATGGTTAAAGTTTGAGTGATGGCTTGTAGAACATTTTTTTTTCACGTATCTTTAGTTCTTTGTGACCTACTTTGACCAAAGTGTTGACAGCATGCACTTGAGACATGAAAGATGCATATACAGTTTGGAAAGAGAAAGGTAAAAGTCAAGGTCACAGGAAAAGAAGGAAATACAGGTTTCAAAAACTACTTAAATTTTGTACTGCATGCCTTGACAATTTTAATGCCTTAATTTGAAACTGGGAAGATACTAATTCATTTTTGCAGTTAAAAGTTCAAAATTAAGGTCAGAGGGATCCCAAAAAGGAAAAGTTTCCACAGAATATCCTTTCTCCCCTGGTGTATTTTTCTCCAAAACCCAACCACACATTCACTTCTATGCTAGTTCTTCAGACCTGCCAATCCTTACAGTTTTGCCATAAGTCTTACGAAAATGTGCTTCAAATACTGATTTATGGAATTAAAGCAGAAATGTGGTTGCAATAAAATCCAGATATTGACTTTTCCATGTTTGATTCTGAGCTAGATTCAGTGGAATTAGTCAGGGAACCAGGCTAACTTTACCGGGTGTCTTGTACACTTTAAACTGCACATATTTTGTGATATAAAACATCTACTTAATCAAGCTTTCACTTATTTTTTTTTTAAAAAAATGGCTTCCAACAAGCGATGGGTAGGGATGAAAGGGACAATAAACCTCTAAAAGAGTTCTAATAGTACAAACGAATAAAAGGGAATTTTCAGATTGTTGGAGGGAAAAAAACCGGGAAGTGCAACAGTTATATTTAGTGGACATGTGTCACATGGTAGGAAAGATGATTGTTGTTTCCACGGCCCAAGTGAAATTCATTTTTTTTTTTAAGTTGAGAGATGTCCAGGAGCTTGGAACTGCAATATGTGAAGCTGTAATAAGGGTCATTAAAGTTCAAGCCCGTTTGACAGAAAAATAATTGATTGTCTTTCTGAGAAGGTCTTGTTAGGGTTGGCAGATCTTCGATTAAAACCATTTTGAGGAGTACTGTGTACAGTTGGTGATTTGTAGTTTTTGATATAGAAGCCAAAGGCTGAAAATTCTAAAGCTACAAATATAACACCTCTCAAAAACAGGGTCTGCACATAGTTTGATAAATCATGAAACTGCAAATGAAACTGCAAATCACCATATAACCAAGGGAAGATGCAAACCTTGCTGTTAATGCCATGATACCCATAAGGGTAGCACATGCTATGATGTATCTGTCACAAGGCTTGCTGACATTGAGCATTGAAATAGCTGTTATTTTTAGTACCTACATATCTGACTAGTTAAAGAAAGTTTTACAAGACAGGTGTATAATAATTCTGCTTACCACATGGCAGGTTTACAATTTATCATTCACAATATTCTTGCTTATTTATGGAAAATATATATTGGATACTATGGCACAGTCTGCAATATAGTGTTGCTATTTTTATCAAAGTTTCCTTATCATATAAACCATTCACTAAAGCATCCTTGTTTGAATTTGAATGAAAAAAATCTTGAAATTCATCTCTTGAACTCCAGGAGCTAAATTCTGGATGTCATCTATAAATATGCCTGGCCAGGAGATAGATGCTGGAAGCTATCTGTGAAAGAAAAAAAACCTCTGTAAAAATGTCTGGTCAGGAGCTAAATACTGGATGCCATTTGTAAATATGTTTTGTCAGGAGCTAGATGCCAGATGCCATATGTAAAATTGCCTGGCAAGGAGCTAGATGCTGGATGCTATCTGTAAAAATGCCTGGCATGGAGCTAGGTGCCTGATGCCATATGTAAAAGTGCCTGGCTGGGAGCTAGATGCCAGATGCTATCTGTAAATATGCCTGGTCAAGAGCTAGATGCTGGATGCTATCTGTAAAAATGCCTGGCTGGAAGCTAGATGCCAGATGCTATCTGTGAAAATGCCTGGTCAGCAGCTAAATGCTGGATGCCATTTGTAAAAATGCCTAGATTTGATAATAAAAAAAACTGGAAGGATTTCATTTCCCCCACAATAAAATTTGATCTTTGCAAATTGTCTTATTAATTATTGCTCATATAAAATATCTTTATTTATGAAAGCACAGTCTGAAAGTTCAAAAATAATTTGCCATTTTGAAAGATCTTGTCTAAGAATGACCATATTCTCCTTCTTTCAAAATGATTTCAAAGAGAGAGTGAAATGTGTGGATGTTTCTTTGAAATAAAACACGAGTTTGCTCACCAGAATAACATTTTTAATGCAGTCTTTGCTGGTAGGCATTCTTGATCTATTTTTATTTTTGGTTCTTTTTTTGAAATATTGGAGATCTTGTCTCCCTTTTATAGGAGTACTGGAGAGGAGTTGAATATGATGGACATCATGGTAGCTGTTTATGATACAAGAGGTAAGAATTGAAAGAATATAGTTTATCTATATGTAAGTATTGCTGTTTTCACGTCTGTTCACTCTTTGATAAAATGTTTCTGTGTAGCATATGAATTTTTTTGTATTTGATGATGTTAAGTTATTGGTTTATAAACGAGAAGTCATGAAGGGGAACATTCTATACATAACTTTTTGAAACATTTTGACTTTTCTATTAGTAAAATTTATTTATATTTAGCTTGATTTTGATGCGTTTTCTCATGTTCCCGTACATATATCATGCTCACAACTCAGTCACTTGGTTGATGCCCTTTAGTCATAAATATGAGTAATGTACAGACTCTTGTGCAAGTTTAGTCAAGATAGACCCTGATCCGCTGGAGGACCAGGGTTTTTGTTGTTTATTATTATGATTATTCCTAAGAACTGCATAAACACAGATATACTGGCACATTATGGCATATCTTGGCCTGTGCAGTTTGATCTTTGAAGCATGTGTATGCATTAAGTGTTAGATAAAAAAATTTCTGTGCAGATAATTAAATGGAATGCCAGACTTGAAGCCAGAGGACAATAGTATAAATTTGACTGCATTCTGTACAAGGCCAGCCTCACTGGTGCATCACTGGGCAAGGCACATGACTTTAGTTTTCTTGGCATGACATAACCTTCCATATGTTGATGTGGTGGTCAACAGTTAATCAGATAACTTTATTAGACCCAGAGGCAAATATACATGCACACAAAAAGGACAGGTGGCTAATGTGGTAAAAAAAAAAATGACATCATCTGACTTTTAAGACAAACATAAAGCATTCCATCCATAGTGTGACAGCTTTAAAAAAAACCTATCCATTCATGTAAGTTGCTTTACTTTTTTTAATCAGTATCAGCAATCTGTCAAAAAGTACACAAGTGTCAACTGTTGAGTTGTTTAGTTGTTTGGATTTTATAAGCACTAGTAACGGGCCAATTAAAACCCACCCTTTTATTTTGAATAAACATAGAATAGGCCCCTTGAAGTTTATCACTGGAGAAATATGTTAAACATGCAATAATATTATCCAGAGAAGATTGATGACTAATGTCAGACAGATCAGCACTGTTCAGCTTAAAATAAATGTAGCTAATAGTGTTGTAGTATTGTTGATTATGTAAAAAATAATGTTTCTTATTGCACCCATTTTAAAATTAGGGTAGGCAGGTCATTTTTAAAAAAATATCATATATATTTAATGTGATGTTTGTAAATTTTTTTAACCATGGGGGAATAATTGCTACTGCTGGCAGTGATAAATGGGGAATATCAGCTGACCAGAAATCATGTTTTCTTTGTCATGATACTCTGAAGATTATTAGGAATGTTAAGAGACCAAACAATATTATAATTTTCTATGAATAAATGGAAGCAATTAAAGTTTGTTTTTTCATAACAGTTAAAAAAATTTAGGACCAATTTTACCAGGAAAAGTAAAATACATTAATATTGTCTCCAGGTAATACAGCCTTTTATTCTTTGTTCAGTGCAAATGCCAACAAAATGGCGGACTACAAATAAGCAAGACCATTCAGCTTAATGAAAACTCTTGAACGGTTATATAGTATGTGAAAATAACTGTCAGTGAAAATAAAATGAAAACATTGCCTCCAATTGATTAAAATTTATTGTTGTTCTATGAATATAAATCCTTCATAAAGTTAAATACATTGTTGATTCCTGATGATGATGATGATTAATTTATTTAAAATTTTATTTTCCACCAGGTAACTGAATTTTATATTTTTGTAAACTTTACAAAATAACCATGACTCTCTCAGAATGAAATATTTATTTAAATTATTTAAACAATGCTTATTAAATTGATTGAATGGAACAGTGATATAGATGATGAAACAGATAACATACCATTGTGGCAAGATAAATACATACATCTCTTCAAATCCATAAACGGTTGTACCATTTGCAGAAGTATCAGACATGAATGACTGGTCAAGCAAAGTCTTGTCATCATAAAATAGTATGGGTGCCATTCATTTGGTGACTAAAATACATTTGCCATTTCTGTGTTGGGATAGATAACTTCATAAATCTTTCATTGCTTCCCAATAACTATTAAAAACTAGGGGTCCCACTAAATTATATGCAAAGGATTGTGCTAAATTTGTGGTAAAATCCAGCAAATTTTTACACTTGTAATGTTTATTCTTTGTTAAAAAAAAATAAAACAATACAACCTCTGATAAGAGTGTGGTTGAGAAGTTTGCATGCAAGGTTAGCTCCAGCATTACTGTATATATTTGCTTATTGTTGAGTAAAATTGCAAAAAAAAACCCCCAAAGATCCTGATCTGCCATAGCATAATGTACATGCAGATCAGTGTCTATGCTGTTTGTTATACTGATTGCTTCTAACAAAGTGCAAAGACCCAGAGCTGCTGGTGCATTATGTGACAGAAGATCTGGGTCTCTCCAGTTTGTAGTTGGACTCGTATAAGTTTGAATAGCTGGTACTTGGAAACTTTGTTGCACACAATTGTAATCTGAATTTCGTCGTCAATAAATGGAAGTATGCCATTGGGAAGGAGTGTATTTTTAGTGGAAAAAATGAAAATAAAGAATTTTTCCCAGCATTCAGCATACTTTTTATAAAATTGGACCAAATTACCAATATGGAGTACCATACAAGTACTATACACTTAATATGTGTGTACTTGAATAAGATCATAATACAAGGGGGAAAGAAGGGAATGAAGGAACATTGGGTTCATTTAAACATCCCTTTTTTTATTTTGTTTTAATTTAACTAGTTATTTGTAACTAGAAATGATATTCAATTTTTAACTGCATTTTTCCCCTTTTAAATTACAAAAATGTAAAATCAAAGCTAATTAAAAAAATAAAAAAGATTTGCTTAAAATTATTATGATGTTTAAAGGAAAAAAAGCATTCAAAAATTAATAATTCAGTTTTCAGATTTTCAAATTGGTAATTCTATTTAGTATTTCCACATTGCTTTCTTTCCATGCTTCTTTTGAAGCATATTTACTCAACTTTAAAAAAAAATTGTCATGATATTTGGGATATTTATTCATTTGAGATGGTTTACTTGAAATGTGCAGTTGGATTAATTATTAAAACAAAGGTGACATATTCATTGCATTACATTACTTTCTTTTCACAATATATTGTTATATTCATTGATGAAATTTAAATTTCATTAGTTTGTGAAATATATTTTGTAAAAAAGACATTTATATGATGTATATAATAGAAAATGATGTTATTATTTACATCTATTTATATTTTCTTTTCAATTCCTTGCCATGTAAAATTTTAAAAGAATATGGTATGTAATTACTAGCCAGATCTGATGTCACATAATGTGTCAAGAGGTCTGGGTGTATGCAGTTTGTTAGTAGCAATCAGTAGGTCAAATAACAGACATCCTTATCTACAGTTGGACCTGACTTACAAGTCAGTATATGCAGTATTATGTTCTTTGGAGTGCAATGTCCATCTCATTTTCTGAAGAAAAAATTTTTAAAAAATAAAATGGGTCATATTTAATTAACTCCCATGTGGCAGAAATAATAAAAGACATAACAGGCATGATCTGTTAGTTTGTCAAGACAGGCAGATATAATACAGAGGGGTTGCATTATGAAATAACTATATTCAATTTAAAGGTGGATTTTTGCCGTAATCGTGGCATTTCTTGCTTATTTTAGTTAGCTATTAGGAATATAAAGATATGAAAATACAGTGAAACTCCTTTGATCTGAAAATATAATTCCTCAAAATTAAAGAAAAGTCCTTTAAATTATAGAAAAAAATCTATTACCAGAATATATTATTTGCTGAGTAAATGCATTATAGATTAGAGAGTCTTATTTGTATGTAAAATTTCTTTTTTAATTTGAGGCAGACTGCTGTCATTGAAAATTTTGCCAACCCAATCCCCCTTGATTGTAGGATCAAGTGGTTTAATTATGAATGGCTTATTTTTTTTCATATGTTTCTGTTCATGGTGTCAGTATATTGTATTAATTGAAGTTAGATAGGATAAAAAGAGACTGAATATTCCCAGTTAGGCATAGAGACCTATTGTTGTGATAATTTTTATATACCCCATCATATTTATGAAGATCAGTTTGTTTCTGGCCAAGAGCTTTTGACAGAAATTATGGATTGAAATCAAATTTGGCTACATTGATTTTTGCTTTATTTTTCCGGCATAATTTCTGTGAGTTCTGGACATTGTTGGACTTTTTACTTAAGAATTTAGTTTTATCTCTACTTACTAACTGTTGAAGGATACCATTGGAGCAACATAAAAAGACTGGTTAGGTTCACTTTTCACCATTTTGTGTAGCTGTGGTCCAGTTTGACTCAAAACTTAGCACTTCATTTCATTTCCACCTTTTTGTGTTAGTACTTTTTCATTTCCACCTTTTTGTGTTAGTACTTTGTCCTTCAGTTTAATTTGAACTTTAACTTTTGAAGACTTAATTGATTTAAAATGCAAATTTGGAATGAGACTTTACATTAAAAATAGGATAGACAAGAAGTTATGAATTTAGTATTGTTTATACATGACTTCTGGTATTGACTGTCAATAAATTTCTAATTGACTTCTTCATAATTTACTATATAAATTAAAAATGTCTCAATTTGTGTAACCAATAAAACTTACATAACATTGCAGTTTGTGGGAAAAAGAGTAAATTGGTTTATCAGTATGCTTATAAAAAATTGAACTTGGTATAAAATGCATGTATATATGTGTATATCTCTCTATATTGAATGCTAATCCTTATAAGAACCTCCCCAAGATGATAGAGGAAGTCAGAAACAATAAACATGTGATACTGTACATGTGCTAGACCAATATGATCTAGCTGTTAGATTTCCTTTTTATCAATTGTGTCTGCTTCCTTTGCCTGTGTACATGATAACTGCAAGTTTTTTCAAGGATACTGTGGGAGGCATGGTTTGTGTGCCAGAGTGTGGACCACTCCCACTTGTGACATTGATTACAAACCCACCCTTTCAATGGATATGTAGAGAATAGTAAATGTTGTATCAGAGTTGGAACTGGTATAATTCATAATGTATACTGTACAGAGGAATCACAGGTGTGGCAGTGTTAAAAGTACATGGTCTTCATTCTCCCAGTCTAGCAGCCTTGATTTATGTTTGCGGTATAGAAAGTCAGACATGTATACATGTAGGTAATTTTTCTGCTGATGCATGCATTATTTTTTGCTCCTTTGTTGTATATGTTCAGTCATTTATTTCTACTGAGCTACATACTTTTGGATTGTATCAGTACATTCATTTTCTGATCAAATATGTCATTAAACAAGAGTATTATAAATTATTTCTCCTATTCGTAGCCTCCCTTACACATAAAATTCATTATTTCCATGCTCAACAGTTTTGACATTCTGTTAATCAGATTTGATAATAAATGGTATAATAGTGTGGAGAGGACTTGAACAGGACTCCTGTTGTACATATAAAATGTTAGACTAGGGGCTTGGCAGTATAGATTTTCCCTTTAGAGCCCCAACAATCTCTAACTGACTGGTATGCAAGCCATTGGCGGGAATATGTGGGGAGTCACCTGGTTCATTGGTACTGGCTGGAAGTATTCTTGTCCATGTGCACATGTGTGATGAGTGTCTTGATTTGTGCAACTTTGTGAACCTTCTACAGCTACTGGACATTGGTCAGGCATCCTGAATTTTAAGATCATAAATGGAATAGTGACTGAATAATGGCATCATACTGTGAGAACAATAACTTGAAGGGCAAGTCTTAAAGGGATATAGGTAAACACAGTAGGTCTCCTTGCTGAAGTCCAGTATTTGGCCTCATTGACCACTGGTCATTCCAGATGGACATAAGCACATAGGAGTTTTTCTGTGTATGTTCTTTACCTCTTCTTAAAATGTACATTTAATTGTGATGGTTTCAATGTGGTAGAATAAAGATTTTAATTTGGGGGTTTCAAAATGTGTACTTTAAGCCACATACATTTCTGACCATTTGTTATTAAAAGGTCAGTATTGGAAAGGATTTACAGCAAGAAATTAGAAATATAAATGACTACAGTGTTGTTTTTTGTATTTCTTTCAAGATATTATTGATGTATACAGGGTTAAATGCCTAATTCAAGGAAAATGATTACAGTGGATATTCTGTTAACTGGACAAAGGAAATAACCACATGGGTTTACATACCAAATAGCTTTTTTGTGACTTCTTTCAGATTCATTTTAAAGTTACAGGTGAGTAACAAGCAGTCATTGCTTTGATTAATTCTGTTTATTCTTATCTCATTTCTTAGATTCCATAGTATAAGAATTTTATTCATTGAAACATTTATCAGCAGACACCTTTGTATATAGGATAGTTATAAATGAAACAAAACCTCTCCATTTTCTTGATACAGATGGTTAGTATAAATGATGCCTCTCCACAAAGGTCAAAATTTGTGGTATCTTTGAGTGAGATTTATACATATCAGTTCTACTTTACACTGCCTGATAACATTGAGTGGCATGGTGATGCAGTTAGAGCATGCTTTGGTTAATATGTATTTTGCATATTGAACAGCTAAAGTAGTTAAAATTATGCTTTGTAAAAAAAATCCAATTATTTGTTTTAAATTTGCAGATATCCAAAGACTAAAATATAGTTTAAATTTTATGAAGTTACCTCTCCATTTATACAATTACCTCCCTAAAATTTGCTAGTCACATAGAATGAAGTATTTTCTGGCAATAGATTTACAACTAAAGAAATCCCAAAATTGGCAATACAGCTCCATGAACTACTAAATTTTCTCTTTTTGGGAAAAAGGTGCTTCTTTTATATTCCATTAAGTTGGAAAATAACTTCTTCCTATTGTTTAAAACCTCAGCTACTTTCTTTGCAGCAGTTTAGATCAATGTTATATCCTAACACCAGTACATCTTGTAGAAACCTAAATGTTTTTGTATTTATACATTCCTCTAGTGCAGCAAGCAATATTAATGGATAACATGATATAGTACCAAATAAATCATTATCTTTAAACCATGTTAGTCTCTCCATGGCAACTAAAATAAAAATTTGTGCTAGTAGCTCCATTGTCACTTCTGCAACACAACAGACATGAGGTAGGCAGAATCAGTTGTAGTTTTTGTTGGCATAATCCTGACCCATTATGGCTTGGCACATAAACGCCTTATCAGTGATACAATAGGATTTGAATACACATTTCCCAACAGTAAATCTAGTATTGTTCCATGATGCTTTGAATGATGCACAGAGATTATTCCATCAGTGTGCTGTGTGGAATGCCTCAAAGGTGCTGTTTCCCAGAAGACTAAATTTGACTGGAAAATCATGCCAAATAAATAGGCTGAACAGAGGAGTCACGTGATCCCAGTCTCATTATCAGCTTGCAAAAAGTGTGGCAGCCATGTTGGATGGAAGCATGTGCTTTCCAGTAAAGACATGTGTTGTGAAGATTTTGATGGAATTTGGATTTTTAAAGCGGGGAAATCATAAAATATATGTGCGCAGGCCTTTTGTCCTCGAGCGGGGTATTTAGATGGGCCTTATTTAAGTCAAAATTGTGACGAGATTGTCTTGCCCGTGGCAGAATGTGTAGATAGCTTGGACCCGCAGATTTAGATTAAAGGGCGTTGGCAGGTTTCTTCACTCTCATACTTTCAAATGCACTGCACTTATTCATGATTAAGGAAAAAGGCATGTGGACGTTTTCTCTTGGAAAGGATTATTCCAAAATTCAGGTAGGTTGGTTGCATAGCCCAAGACAAGGTGGGTAGAATTTTCAGATGGGGGAGTGGTAGCTTACAGCCAATAGGTTATTTGATCCAAATTATATTTTTTGTCTGACAATTTCAGTATGCTTAGGGTTAGATGGTTTGACATGCTTGACTGGTTGTATGATCAGCCACTTTGAATTGTGCAGACAATTAATTTAAAAGCAGTCTGCCAACCCAACCATTGGTATAGCAGACTGCTCTAATAGCTCAAGCAAATGTCTGGTTTGTTTAGGCATACTGTAGACTAGACACACATGATGTATATAATACTGGGTTAGGTCACAACTGTGATATTACATGTAGTCTGTAATAGAGGGACATTGAGGGTTCTTATAACTTGTGGTAGGACAGTGCGCCCAGATCTGCAGCATTGCCCGCCATTTTTTCTGACCAGTTTACCGCCAAATTATGGAATTGCATCTACAGTTTTTTTTTCAAAAATTTTAATCCGCTTATAATAGTTTTCATATCTCTTGCAGATTTATAAAGATAAAAGCTTAATAATGAGTAAAAACATTAAAATGGAAAGTCGGAATTTGCATAAATGAAGTATTTGATATGGTTTCTGTTTGGATGGTAGAAGTTTATATAAAAATAACGAACTAGGTAGACAAACTCTGTATAAGAAGTTTAATATAAAAGTTTGAAAAATTCAAGACCAAAAATTACCATGGAATTTAATGGATTCTCTATGGTATTTTTTCTTCAAAGTACAAAGTTACATGCATTTTAAACTAGTTTGACCACTTTTGAAAAATAAATTTTATGTTTAACTGTATTGTCATTATAATAGTACTACATATTTGTTACTTTTTTGACACTTCATTTTGTTACTGGTATATGATAAAGATGTGTTTCTGCTTTGTTTTCTGAATGAAAAGTTACTTTCAGCTTCATAAAATAAATTCACATGAAAAATGTTTAAATGACATGCTGGGAATTTTTTGCATGTATGAAATATGTTAAGAAAATCTAATAGTTTGGTACTTGTTTCTGTCTGTGAATCAAGAGAATAAGTAGAAAATCCAATAATACAAACCGTTTACTTCTTTGTCAGTAATTAATTTCTTCATGCAGTGATTAATTTTCCTTGTTTATATTCAGGATTATTTTCATCTGTCAGTAAAGCTCCCTAAAGCTATATCTATAAAATCTCATATTGTAAAATTTAATGGGGACTTTGGTCAACTTTCAACTTAAATGCAAAAGTTATTTGTTTTAATTTCTTGGTTTGAATTTATTTTGACAGCCTCTTAAACTATTTTCTGTAAAAGAAGAGAAAGCTGGTCTTTTTTTTAAAAAGAAATTTCCTTACAGATAAATTAAGTGCACACTGAGGAATATTATTTGATTATCTGTGGAAATTTCAAATTGTTTGGAAAATAGAACAGTGTCTGAAATGCAGCATAAATAATATTTTACCCAATATTATTTCTAAAGTGACAGTGAATTTGCTTGATGAATTAATATAGTTGTTGATTGCCTTTTACTCTAAAGTAAGGATATCAAATATGCGAAAATACATTGGTTTAAAAAAGCAGGTATTTTTTCTTAGAAATTCAACACCTGAATAATGAAATTAATACCATACATGTAATTCTATTTACTAGTGCTTAAACCTTGTCTTCAAGTATGTACATAAAGACCTTGCATGTGGTGATATGCATGGTGTTACTTAAGAAATACTTGTAGATGTGCATTGCTATTTTTTGAAATGGGAGTTCCTTTGTGAGACATGCAAGAAGGGAGGTATTGGCGGCAAATTTTCAGAGGCACATTAGGGATTTTGCAGTTGTGGTTAGGAAAAGAATAGAATGGACCATGAACCTTTTAGAGAGTTGCGGTGTAAGATGTAGAGAAAATGCAACAAAGCGCATGCGCCCCATAGATATCCTCAAGACTTTATGCGCAGAGATAATGTTGAAAATTTGGGTATATGATAATGTTAGGTGCAGCGGGGTTTTCCTATATCTGTGCACGGCGTCTTTATGCACAATAATAACTTGTTGCCTTCATGGGGGAGGGCTGCCAGAAAGGTTTTTTTTTAGGGGTTAAAAGGTAGGAACTAGAGACTGCACTATTTTCTGTTGAGGATGCATACATGCAATATTGCAGGTGCAAAAGTGCATTGGATTTTTCCTTGGCTGGCAAGACACCACTGGCATGGAACAGGAGTTGTGGACTGCATGAATGTCTACCTGAACTGGTTATGGATAGGGGCGGGCACAAAACTAAGTGCATTTGATAGGGGAACTACTTTCTGTCTCGCAATGCATGAGAATTATTGTGATGGTAAATGTGCCCCCCCCCCTTTTTTTTCTTTCTCTGCTTTTTTTCTTCTTGCCAACCAGTGTCTCTAGAGGGTATGAGAAATAAGAGATTTGTATATGATATAGAAGTAGTGACCTTTCACCCAACCGCTCCACTGTATTATAGGCTGTTAAGTGCAGAGCTCAATCTGTCTGGGTCACATGCTCTCCTCTTATGTCTGAATTTTTGAAAGCAGACGGAATTTGAATATTCAAACCAGACAGTGCAGATCAAGTAAGTGGCGGGGTCTGTAAAGGGAAACCTATTTCTGATTCTTTCTGCATGTTTAGGTATTAGTTATTTGGAGGTCTCAGACATGTTGGCTGTACAAAGAGTTTTGCACATGAAACATTATGCTTTATTTCAAATTCTTTTTTGGATTGAATGGATTTCTTCCTTGACTTTATCACTGGGATATGGAATTTGTGCCATGCAAAAGCACATGTCCATATTTTGAAGTAATACTACATTCCAAGTGATTAAGACCAGGTAATGATGAGACATGTAATAATATATATTGGGTAAAGTTATAAAATAATATTTTGAGGATTAGCAGATTTTTCTAAAACAAATTCTCGTTTTTATGGACATCATGTGGCGTGTTGCTTGTGTCGCCATGTTGGAAGTGCAGGCTGATGGAAACTGTTATGGTAGGTTACTTTTTTTCTTTTATGTTGTTTGCATCATTTTCTTTTTCAAGGTATATCTGAAGGGCCATAAAACATTTTTTTAAGGAAGAGAAAATTTTATTTAACAGTTTCATTAAAGAATTTATCCTATTCAGTGGTATCTAGCAAAAAAAAATGTGATCATTTTAAAAAAGTGCCATGTTGAATTTACAGGCTTCTATGGGAACAGTTTATTTTATGCAGTCATGCTATTTTAAACTTTCTCCGTATGCATTTCGATGATTTTATTTCTCATATGTTCAGACTTGATAAAATATTTTCAAATGTACAGTGGTTAGTGTCTTTCTCTGTTCTAAAACATTTTATCTATCATTTATTTTGCTGATAATTAAATTTTGCTTACTAGTTATATAATTCATTGATTGTGACATTACATGTTGTGTCAGTAATATTGTAATTGTGCCATGGTGAAAAGGACATCACTGATTTTTGAATTTCTTTACTTTTAAGAGGTTTTATTAAAATGCAGAAATTTTCAGAAAATAATTTTATCTGCATGAAATATACATGACCATTTTTCTCTTGTAATATTTAACAGTTTTACTTACAAAAATTTGAATTGGCCTGATCCGTAGGTTAATTCCAACACTTGGGGTGTACATGTGTAAAGACATGGCGTGACATGGTGTGTTGCGCATGTCCTACTTACGTAGGTTCCACCAACATGTGCTACCTAGTAAGAAGATCCAAATTCAAATGCTGAAAATATCAGCAATGAATATTTTATGCTATAATTTTTTTCCATTACTTACATTTTCATAATATCAAAGTAATTATTTCTCTCTCGACATGGAAGGACTGAATTTGATTTTTATTTTGAAGTAACACCAGTGCCCAAAGTGTTTGCAGATTCCTAGATCCCTGCCACATTGTGATATGAAATAAATCTAGGACAAGTCAGGTCTGCGCAGATTTTGATGCGCATATGCAGTAGTGTAATTTTAATTTCAAGAGTCGTATTTCATTAGTGTACCTCAGACTGGAATCAAGATGCAGTCTTATTCAGATTTGTGAGTTTTTAACTTTTCCACCAACCCCTCTAACATTTTAATTATTTTTTTAGCTTTCTAAAAGCATCAGTCCCAGTAGGAAATTCCATTACTCTTTGAGATTCACATTCGGGGAACACATTTTTGACAGTATGTGCTTGCGCGTGCGCATTCTATGCTAACGCAAGCAGGACACATTCAATTTTGGCAGTATGATTAATTTCATAAGGAACTTGGTTAGTTTTGATTGTATATTTAACATAGTCATTCTCAGCATACATGAAATGTTATGCTCATCAATATTTTAATATGCAGGATTTCATTTGCAAAAATAATTTAATATTTGAGGTATGCACATTTATATTCAAGTTCTACTATGTACTTGCGCATTTGGTTCCCTGCATTTACAATTTGCATGCGCAGTGAGTTCCTTGCATTTCAGACAGACGGTCATGCAGCATCCGTCTTCTTTGCCGAACCACATGGTCAGAAGGTAACATGGAACAGTGTTTCATTTTCAGAATTTATATATATTTATTGTTGTTGCTGCAATTAATCCAGTTTTATAATTATTATCTCGTAGCTATCATGTTTCTTTTTTCGGACTTTGGTTAAATTTTTTGAGCTCAGAATATTATGGCCTGTAAATATTTTTTTCACGATGCAGAAAACTTCTTAAAAAGTAAAGTATGTTGTAGCAAAAGCACGACATGACTGGGGTTGACACAAGGGGGGCATAGATGTATGCGCGTGCGCAGTCCAGAATGTTTAGTGAATTTAAAATTTCACCAGAACAGAATTGCGCATTTGTGTTGCTGCTTGTAGTAAGTGAGAAGTACTTTTCCAAAGGAAAAAGGAATCTAGAGGTAATCTTGATTAATCAGAAATTTTCTTTTTAAATATTGAAAGTGTGTGTTTCCTAGTTATTTAATATATTTGGTTTTAAATTTAGGTTTTCTAGATTTTTAAAAAAAAATAGTTATAAGTTTTTGAGCCTCATAACATTTTCCAACAATTTGTTAATAAAACAAAAACATTTTCTAGCATAGATCATCTAGATTTGATAAAATTATTTGAATCTGTTGTCATCATTGCAGACATATAGATGGATAATACAGAATTTTGGAATTTTGGAAGACCTATATTGAAATTCTTGTATCTACTACTTTGTTCTATTTGCTGTCCCTTTTTTGTTTGAAAATATTGCTTGCTGTTGCAGTGAATAATTTATATGGCTTTTTGTGCGTTTCGTTTCACTGTATTTACTTTGTGATTTTAATTAAATGCAAATTTTATATTTTTAACAGTGGATATTAGTAAGGATTTCTTGCAATATCGGTGATCACCTTGAGTCATATGTTATTTTATGTAACAGTTTTTCCGTGAAAGTTTTATTCATCATTTTTTTTCTCCAAAGGAAGGAAAGTTTATGAACCATAAAATGTTTTAGACTTGATATTTTCACTTTAAAAGGTTTTCAAATTAAAAAGTTCATAAGATAAATTGATAGTTAAATTACAAGAGCACTTTCTCATAGTAGCAACTATTGATTCATTTTATCCTTAAAAATATGTCATCAATTTTAAGTGTTAAAATATTTTTCCACTCCCTTTGTCTTGTTGAACATCTAAATATATGAAAGGAAATTTGAGATTAAATAATAGAAATTCAGAATATATGACCAAAATTCATATCTAAAAATCTTAATCAAGAAGTATTTATTAAAATGAACATTTAGATGTAAAACAAAAATATATATGTTGAAAGCACATTTAGATGTAAAACAAAAATATGTATGCTTTCAACAATGTAAGTTTACACATACAAATTTTCTCTATACAAAAGTATTTGAAATCTCTAAATTTGTTTTATCTGTATGATGTTTCTATATATTGTGTAATTAATAATAATTAATAATTCATGAAAGAATTCCAGGTTTGAGGTTTTTATAGTCTGTGTTCATAATATTTGAATATTCTGAGAAAATCAGAAAAACACTTGTATGCATACATGTGACCAAAAACCAAAATAGTATAAATAGTTTTTTTTGGTAGTTAATTCTTTATTTCTATATCCTCTAATTTTTCATACACTTTCAGTCCAAAGATAAAATTTCTGCAATTTGTTTTATTAAGATAACTGTTTTCTTATTAAAAAGATGTCCTTTTTGGGTAATGAAGAAAATTGTAATATTTTTATCTGTATGTATACTGACACAAACTATAATATAAAAGTGTATGAAAAAAATGGCAAGCAATTCAATAAGTTATGTTTACAACATTTATCAAGCAAAGATTATATCAGGCAATTTATTGGTGGCAAAGATCAATAATTATAAATAAATCCTTTTCCTTCAATCAATATATGTTAATTGACCACTTGAAAGAACATATATTAGCATAAGAAAATTCTTTAAAGTCCACTGTTGTAAATATTCATCTAAAATGGGATACTATGAGAAGGATAGTTACTATCATAAATTATTTTATTATTTTAAATAATTGATGAGTTTAAAATATACAGAAAATAAATGAAAGAATATGTTACAAATAAAATCTTATTCATGTGCAGTGTTTCCCACTTTTGTCAAAAAACATGTTGGAAGACTATTTTCCATGTAAATAGAATGATGGCCTTGAAATTGATGTGGGATTTTTTTTACTAACTTGAAAAATTTGGCATTATGAATTAGAATAAACTATAGGATTACATGTCTTTTTCCTGACAGTATTACGATTTAGGGGAAAAAAAGGGAAGTAAAGTTCAGAATTTTCTTCAGATATAGGTGGGAAATAAACAGTTTTAAAAAATATGATTTATATATCTTTTTCACAGAATAAGTAGTTAATTTTACAGTTTTACAATTTTTATAAATGTTTCTTGGTTCATTTTTAAAAATATAGAAAATTATTAATCTTAGGAAAAATTAGAAAATGCACATGACCTTTTAGTAGCATGAACAAAGAATGTATTGTTTTTAAATGTAGAAAGAATTGGGGTACAATATTTTCTAAAGAAGTTAAAAAAATAAGGCCAAATGATTCAAATTGAATACAAATATTGTTTCTGAACAAATGTTTATAATGAGAAATATATCCAATTATTAATTTTATAAAATATAGAATTCATAATAATTCTAAAAAGATAGATATTCTTTCCATTACTGTTTCATGTCCTTGGTATATTGTAATTCAAAACCTGAGGAACCATGAGACATTTTTAAACATTGTACATGTTTTTAAATTTATTGAGCACATTTTGCCTTTTATCTGGTTGTAATATTGAAAATCACACAATTTTTAGTAAGCATAACATTTTAGTTAATTTAGCATGCAGCCTAATTTCCACTAAAATTGAAAGCTTGCTAAAATTATGTAATGAAAATATATGTATGATAGAAAGGTGGATGTCTACCTGAATGGTCAGCCCTGGTAGTTTGTAGTCTGTGATATATATTTGTAGCAAACATTTACTAATTTGCATGTAATGATAATGAGGGAAAAACAATTTTATTGTGTTACTTTGAATAAATTTATTGTTTTGAGTATTATTTTATTGGAACATTCTGCATAGTTTGTTGCATTCTGTAGTTTTTCTTTTTAAAATAACTTGTGTGCGAGTAAAAAGACCAGGTTTTTTATGTCTTTGTCATTGCATAGCACACAAGTGCATTTTGCTTTTCATTAAAACTTCCACCATCAATGTCTTTTTTTATGGAGTGGATTAATATGCACAAAATTTTGATTTGTCAAAAGTTAATGTTGCTTAAATTATGCCACACTATTTACAAAGTGAAATACTGGATTTTTTTATTCATGCAGAAATGCTAATAACAATTGGTAGAATGCAGTTTTTACCACCAAACAGCATTGGAGTGAATATATTGGGAATTTTTTATGTTGGGAATGGAGGTTGGGCTCATAATTTTAGGAAAAATTTAAACCATTTGGGATTAATTTTACACCCATTGATCTTTTTCTTCAATATTAATCTAAAACCTTAATTCCATATTTATAATTTATAATCATTGGAGAATTAACTGCATGAAATTACAAATCAGTTTAGTTTAAAAGGTTTATTTTGTGACATTTTCTCAGAAAAATTTTATGAGATAAAACATTTAGGTTTCATGTTTTAGGTTTGAAAATTACATGTGAGTGCCAAATAAATCTGAAAATTATGTGGATCTGAAAATTACATAGATCTTAAAAATTATGCATGTGCAGAAATATTTCTGACATTTTCTCTGAAATGATTTTATGAGAAAAACATCTAGGTTTTGTGTCTTAGGTCTGAAAATTATATTCAAGTGCCAAATAAATCAAAATTATTTAGATCTGAAATTTTTAAATCTAAAAATTACATACCTGCAGAAAACATTTTTGGCTTTCTCTGAAATAATTTTATGAGATAAAACATCCAAGTTTCATGTTAGATCTGAAAATTAGATGCAAGTACCCCCCAAAAAATCTAAAAATTACATAAGAGTGCAAAATAAATATTTAGAATATATTTTGTGAAAGAAATTGCAGTTTCACTTGTTTTGGTCAGCCATCTGATGCAATTTTTAAATTAATAAGGAATAAGAAATGACAGCTGCAGATTTAGGTAGTGAATGAAAAGTTAAGATAAATTAATGTTTGTGATATCTTTTCATATAACATTAAAAGTTTATGTAGGTTTTCCTGTTGTTTTAAAAAGAAATGTTAAAAACATTGAGACAGTAAAAATACTTCTAAAAAATTATTTGTATTTTTTTTATTTTTTGTGCATAAAATATTTCATTGTCATAGAAATATATGAAACTGAAATTAAATATACCTGAAGTATGGGTTACTGTCATCAAAATATATGAATCAGTTTGATTTGACCAGACTTTCCCATTTTAAAATGTACAATAAACACTTATCTTTCATTTGTTATATATTTTTTGAGCCAGGAACTCTCTTTATTATATGTTAACCAGAAATTGTTTATGATATCTACTGGATCATTTAAATGAATGGCTTAAAATGTAACTTACTTCTTGCCATACTTTTAACAGATGTGTTTTATGATAACTTATTCATCTGAAAAACAGATTTAAGGGGCTTGTGATAGTTTATCTTTGTCGTTTCATATATGTGCTAAAACAGTGGATGGAATAAACTGGTCAGTTATTTTCACATTTATAATAGTTGACCCCCATTGATAAGAATGGCAGAAATTAATTTTTCTTTTTGAACTAGGCTAGTGATTTAAAAAAATAAACTAGTGGTTATGCTTCAGTTGATTATATAATTATATAAATTAACTGATGCATGTGTAGGATGGTATATGGTAAAGAGTAAATGGAAATAAAATGGTTGTTAACTGAACAAAACCCCAAGGAATTACAAATTAGCCATGGTTGAGAAAATGGATATGTCACAGGATTTCTCATGTCAGATAGAGTTAATAAAAAAAATTGAATTTAATCTATTACTTTTCTATAAAGATGGTTTCAGGTAGTTTTTCCATCTTAGAAAATGTCTGGCCTAGTGATGAATTTTTAACAGAAATTGCTTGTCTTTCTATCTGCATATATACATTCATGCACATGTTGTTATCACTACATTTACATACTCTGTCAGATTTTCTGTAAATGAAAATTAAGTTGGTTTGGTTTTTTGGTTAAACACAATTTTTCACCACATGGTAGTGGAGGGAGAACCTGGGATGAACCACCCACTTGAAGCATGTAAAAATCGGGAAAAAAATAGTGTGGTGAAAAGTCAAAACTAGGTGATTTTTTTAAAATTAAGTAAATGCTTAGAGAATGAAGATTAACATAACTTTGATTAACAGTAATTAAAGAAACAGAAAACTCCAGATACAGTTAATGTGATAAATCTTGGAAAAAGGCTAGAAAGTTGTGTTGCCATCATGTGGGATAATTATAGGACCATTTGCAGTAAAAAATAGGATAGTACTCTGGACATTTGACTTTGTTGTGAAATGTGCTCAATTATGGGATATATAAATATATATGGTTGATTATATATATATATATATATAT
>QKMX01149070.1:0-10514 GCA_003401595.1 Venustaconcha ellipsiformis
TTCATTTTCTGATATAAATGACCTATAAGTATATTTATGTCTTCCAAAATTCCCCCACCTCTTCCCAGCGGAAGATGATTCACCTGACTGCGTTATTATATTCCTGGTTTGTGCAATTACAGAAAGAAACCCAGGTACTATTTTGTAACGGCTATTCTTTAACAGGTACCCGAAAGTCACACTGACTTGTAAAAGATAGTTTCTTTCTTTCCCAACCTAACAATGAATTTAAATCGTGGAGCATTTGAGCTTTTTGAGAGTCGATACCTAAATGCCTCATATACTTCAGCTTTGCTTTGAAGATATTAAATCCCTTGTAAACACAAATCTGATTTAATGTGTTATATTTGAGTGCGATGTTTGAAAGCGTTTGATATTATTGGCTTCACCAAGAACACGCCATATAACAAAATTTGCTAGAAAATTTGAACAATTTGTACCTGCCTGAAATAAACTGAGGCTTTTGAAAATAAATCATATATCACGCAAGTACAATTTAAGAACTTTCTTAGAGGAATCAGAAGTTTGATTTTGTTTCGTGCGTACTAGTATCGTTCTCCTTTCTCTAAGCCATTCTGTCTTACACAGACATACATAAACGCACACACCAAGCTTACTACAGACATTTACATAAACGAGTATATTTTTTATATTGTTGTACATCTATATTATTTGTATTATTTTCATAATAATAGATTTTTAAGAGTGAGTTAATTAATATATTGTTAGTAATAGCATACTATGATCGTAGTTAGCAGTTTAAAGACGAGTAATGTATAAAGTAGGCCGATTCAATCAAAAAATGTCATGGTTGATATGTACTATATAAATCATATAAATGGCAC
Source organism: Venustaconcha ellipsiformis (assembly GCA_003401595.1). Taxonomy (NCBI): domain Eukaryota; kingdom Metazoa; phylum Mollusca; class Bivalvia; order Unionida; family Unionidae; genus Venustaconcha; species Venustaconcha ellipsiformis. The sequence goes on from QKMX01149070.1 coordinate 846, forward strand.
GTGATCTGATTTCAATGTACGATTTCTGTTGACAGGCGTCGTTGGCCTAATTCTTGGTTAGTTAGTGTAACCCATGTAACCATGCTTACCGGTCCGACGTCCAATGTCAATTAGTCACTGAACCTTCATGTTGTAGTTACTACGTCTTAGCATTCTACATATGAGAATTAATATTCTGAATGAGGCACTCTTAGCTAACCATCAGTTTTAGAAGCTATTCATTGTGAAAAAGTAATTTATTTAACTTAATCATTCGTTACAATTACAGTACTTAAAATATTTCAAAGTATTTGGATCTATAATAGCTCTTATAGAGACTCTCCTAGTAACAAATTACATTCTTCGGAAAAATATAAATAAGAAAATAGAAATACACACAGGCTGATATTCTATATGACATCCTATATGGGAGTTGACGTACAATATCATTTGTAAAATCAATGTGAAATTAAACTATGTCGCTTATTTCAGTATTAACATAACCTACGCAATAGCGAACGCTAAACAAAAACATATATTCGCACATACACACTGAATTTGGCATTGCTCATCATGAAAGTAGAAACTTCTACTCATTAAACGATATAAAGACTGTATAGTCGAGCACATTGTGGTGAAGTTGTCTTTGGAGATTATCATATAACGTTCGGAAACAGTGGAACCTCCTTTGAGAGGACTCGATTAATATCGAATCGAATTGTATCTGAAGGACAATCTTTAGAAACAAAATATTCATTGAAAGTGATGTCTGTGGAAAAAACAGCTACTTCAAGAAGGGAAGAGAATATAGCTATCCATTTTTATCTGAACACTAGTTAGAGATTTCGGTCACGAGTTAATATATTTCCAAATAATGTAAACTTTAGTCTGAGATTCAAATGTTCAAAAATGTGCTATATAGTTAAAACGTAATAGAATGATCAATATATTTGAGGAGGAACTAGGTAGTTAGGGGTCGAAAAGTCTATTAGAGTGGGGGATGCATAGATACTCAGATAAATGTTGCGATATGTTACTGTACTATGTTTTTAGAAAGATACTAACTGAACGCCAATGCAAGAGGTGGATATTTAAAAAAGGAAATCGAAAACTGCAAGATTTTGTATTTATGTATGTGCATTTGTGAGAAAAAGAGAGAAGCAGATAAATTATAAGAATGGTAGCTAGGTTCATATGTGAGTTCAAGTAGAGCACTATATAATCTGTGAGGACCTAGACATTCGTGCTTTAACTTCTAGCACTTTCAAGTTGTGTTATGTTGTGTCCGAATGGCATGAATCCTTGTCTTCAAGTTATTGAATTCAAGTGATTTCTCTGGAAATACAAAAGTGCTCTGATAAAATTCTTGGATGCAATTTTATCTTTTCGAAACTACCCCAATCAAATATTGACAAAATATTAGGTACATGACGAGGACAATCTTAAACAATACCTGTGATGACGTCTACAAAAATACGAAATTAAGGAACACAAAACTCTTTACTAACAAGCGAAAATTCGTTTAATGGCACTGTTCTTCTCTGATTCTTCGCTTAACCAAATTAAATGTATGGCCCCATATCTGCAGTTCTATTACAATCATAGCTGATTCTTTCTGTGTCCGAACCAGATAAAATCTTTTGAGGAGTTTTTTTTTTTATAAGGTTTAACTGCGTTGCTAGTTATATGCTACATAGATCACTACTTTCGGTTTAAACAAATCAAATGTATTGTATATTGCAGCTTGATGCCTATGTATATTAGAAAGAAGACTACTAAACTATACCTCTTTATATTCGAGGATAATCATCTTTGTATCAGTTAATTATACCCTAGCTATTACAGGTGAGTACATTAGAATCTTGCAGACTTAATGACTAAGTGAATCTTCTGACAAGATTAAAATAATGCAATAAAATCATGGACAACGGTCCCATAATGTGAAAACTACAAGTCTATCTGGTGTTCGGGTCAGAATAGAAATGAAAACAAAAAATGAAAGGTGTGATTATCGGCATAAATGCATTTCATCTTGCACAGAGAACTAAGTTACTCAGAACAAAGGTAGTACATCACAAACACATTCAAATTGACAAATTCAATCCTAGGCTGATATGTATTACATTAATAATAATTCATTTCAAACGTAACTCTCATACGAATGACTTCCCTTCTGCATATGGATTTGCAATTTTTATTCTATATGTGTTATTTCCTCATGCAAAATCTAATCTCAGATTCGCATATTGGATGTCCGAAATCAAACATTGAAGTTTGGTGGCTATAGAATGATGGTTTAAATGAACACAAGCATTAAGCAACTCTGTTCATTAATGCTTTTGGATGGATATTTGATAGGTGCCACCTGACTCAGTTTTAATCAATGCAAAACCACCATTTCAGCTTGAATGAATTAGCCTTTCATCTAAGCTGGTATTAACAACTGGCTGGATTACCCCCTTTTATACTGAACCCTCAATGGACAATACCATTTGGGACAACAATACATTTACCTACACATAGTTTGTATCTCCTCTCTTGATTTCATAATTATTTAAATATTTAGCATCCAAATTACGAAACAGTCTTTTATTATCTTTGGCCTCCAGTGAAAATGTTTATGGCATTATTTCAATAATTCCTAAACTTCTGGCAATCTCTCATAACATAGATAGCACACAAGCTGTAGCAAAACCTATATTTCGTGGGCTTTTCAAAGAAAGTTTGAGTGCGACACAACAATGGTGTCTGAATGTGTCTTACTTTGAGTAAGATCGACACTCAGTTCGTGATAGGATATTATTATTGTTGTTATTATCATAAATACGGAACAGGTTTAATTATGAATGTAAACGAATTTTCCACAGAAGCATCGATCACCCAAATTCGACATTCAGCATCCTTCAACTACTGTGTTTTGTGAGAAAGTATTACAACATATCATCTGTAATTAGCACCAGCGAGAGATGCACGTGCATGAAGATAAGTTTCAGCGACGTACTATCTAAACAACTCCAGATATTCCAGTAAAAAGTACCAAACGTTATCCAAAATGGATTGAATTTCCATTCCATCGATGGAATAACGTGCTCTGTTAAACTATGCCAAGATTTCGTTGCTGACAAGTCCCACATGCGCATTGGCCTTGTAATCAGTATCATCGGTCTGTACCAGTTTGACTTCTACTTCTAAGAAAGCATCACATGCAAGTGAAACCTAGATGTGACTTGTGCTTGCAATTCTATTGTTAAGTGATTGGGGTCTCTGGCTGGGAGTGAAAATAATAATGACATTCTTTTTTTTCTTCGATCCACTAACACAGGTGCTCACATGTAAAATACCCGATCAAATACATCTTTGAACTTAGTAATGTTTTATACAATAATAATTTTCTGTATTAATTTCACTTACGGTAGAAATCCATTCTCCATTGTCAGATTTACAATCACTGAGTCTGCCAATCGATATTGAGGTAACTCTTTAATGATTGTAGTAACTGTATGCAGTATTGCTTCGGAGAGATAGCAAAGCAACTGGAAATGTTTTTGATATTGTTCGTGTAGTATCGCGCTCACGAATAATCTTCGAACATCACCAATCCCGTTCCTTGACAGTTCACATACACTTGTGTGTCTCGTTAACTGCGTAAATTGGTTTCATACTTCCACGCACTATTGTCATTTTTGTTCTTATTATTCAATATCAGGTTGATATCTAATGTATAATGAACAGTTATAGCCTCAATGTTTCATCGAACAGTTCAACCACTTGCCTTTCTTAGTCTGTAAGGGAAAAATCGAATGTCAGATACACAGGTGTTGGCGGCGTAATCGAAATCTAGTCACCTGGTTGTACGGTTGGCGAAAATCCAAATAGAATACAAGCATGTACAACTACACCATCCTTTTGAACCTGATTTAGTTGCTAACAATGACGGCATCACAAGTTAAGCTGACCTGAGTCGTTGAGGGAATGCTCACAATGTCAGGCGCGACATGATATCTCACACGCAAAGATCGTTTATTATCTGGAAAGTTGTCAGGCTAGCCTAAGACTAGCCTTATGGTCGACCATGCAGTATTAACCGGATACCTTTAAAATGCAAAGGCAATGACATAATTGAAATTGTCATGGGCACGTATAGAATTTTTTAAAGCCATTTTCAGTCACTACAAATATTCCTCGTCGAATTTGTTAATTGATAACATTCTATGTCGTACGCACCCGAGGAAAGTTCAATAGTTTGCCACTTCGAGCCAGTGTCTACTGGAAACACACATTAGTAATATGCTAACAATCCATCAAACGGATGTGATCAGATAATAGGAAAAATGTTATACACTCGCATCGATGCAAGAGCGTCTCATGTACGTGTGAATCAGCAGTCACGGTTGCAGAAATAAATCACACTGAATTTGTATGTGTGGATGAAATGGTGAGATATGAGGTCACCTTCTGGTCTGTATTTACAGCTACCTGTTGCATGTATGCATATATGCCACTCAAGACGAAGAGCGTCTCAATATGAAATGTTTCCCCACTTATCGTCTAAATCGTTTCAGAACTTATCATCGGAGAACAAACTTTTTTCGTCGTATACATCATTAATATCTGTAACAAGGTTATGCACCAATTAACGTCATGTGTCTCTGTCCATAAGGTAATTGGCGTGCAATAGATGACAAATTGCTGTGACTTCATAAATGGCTACTTTGCATTATTGAACGCATGAACTGATTCCAAGAGTATTTGCAATCAATCCACAGGGTCGTTAGGGCCACACACTCCTCCACCGCCACCAGCACCAAAGTAGCACGTTGTTGTTGTTCATATACGAATGAATATGTCAAGTCTGGCTGAGGATGCATCACCTGTTGTGAGCGAATCAATGGCTGTGGTTCCAATGGTCGCAATTTTAAAAGAAAATATTTTTGATAAAGCTATAAAGCTTCACCTTCTTCAGCTTTTCTAGATGTAAATGCATCATAAGCTTGTTTAAAATAATTCCACTGATTATCTGTAGTTTATTTCTTTCCCATACACTTCGGGATTACCTTTACAAGCCATTCAAAATTCACGTATTTATCATGTGTCTTTGATGGCAGTTTGGCATGTAGCCTTTACATTTTGGAGATCTGCTAAAAGTAAAACGCAAGTAATTTTCATAATTCACCAGGACAGCTACTTAGAAAAAGGTGAGGCGGTGTTGGCAACTCTGTCTTTTATCCAGGAGTCACATTAGGTATGTTGATAATTGCCTTTCTAATGTCTTTAGCAAAATCACGGATGTATATGGCGAGTATATCCTGGGCCTCATCGAGTTCTTCAACGTTTTCTTGAGTTCCTTAATCGACTCTGGCAAACACGCGTTTGTTTTGCAGTTGGTCTTGTGGTGTTTTATAAGTTCGCCTATCTCACGAACTGGACACGGTCGTTGTCTTGTTCCAGTAATTCTGCCATCTGATATATGGTTGTGCTTCTTGCCTTGTTGCCTTTGAAATTTCTTTGGTGCGTTTAAGCAGCGGCGTAAATGTTTGTTTAAAACCGGCTATGATATTTTTTCGTGCATTCTGTCGCGACTGGAACATATTTTTGACAGTTTTGCTTCCTTTTAGTACTTTCTAATTTAGCTCTTGCTATTCACGAGCAGCTTCATGGCGTCACTTCCGATACTTCTCTATGACATCGCTGTTGGACATTTTGTTTAATATAATTTAGGTTTGATTTTTAAATTGACGCATCAAGTTGAGGCGTTTTCACTTTCATACCAGCACGATACTTGTGAGGGCTACGAGCCAAACCTATCGTGAGAAAACTATATAAGGGTTCGTGCTAAACCACTCAAACACATCGCGAAATTCATCCCACGTGTGCTTTGACGGCACACAAAGTTAGTTAATGCTTCTAATACCATGTACCTAATGCCACCAAATATCATCAGCATGTTACTGTTTTCATGAAGATGTTTTGCTACATGGGCGTATTGTTGAGTTAAATAAATAACGTCCATGTTTCTGTGCCTCCGTGTGAAAATAATTGTGCTGGATTAATCTGATTTTCATCAATATATTTGTTAGCAGGGTCTTACTCAATGGTGGAAAAATCGTCTTTACATAGTTACTACCTATTAACATCTTTTGTTACTCAAATCCGTTTGACAAAGTAAAACGTACACAAGCATAAACAAATAATGAACACACAGATATGACCCTTGTCGAAAGTATATTACAGTCCGCGTGGGTATTGAGGATGTGAAACCGCCATGGAACAGTTAGCCAGTGAAGCCAAAGTTACTCACTGGATTGCTCGAGCATGGTAGGCCAAACGATTTTATTTACCCGTACCAAAACGATATCACGAATTTGGTTTGATGTCCAAACACACCAAATAAAGTCCATCAGGCAGATTAATTACTTCTTCCACACGATCCTGTTCGTAATCGAAAAGGCCTATTACGCACCTAAAAGTTCGCTTTCACCGTTGTCGATGTGGCTAGCAGATACAAAGAAGTTGAGCCGCTAAGCAAAAGCAAAAGATTATGTCATTATCTCAAATGCATTAATTCACGCTGCCCCCTCAAGTGGCCATGTTTGTTACAGGCTGATTTCCCCAATCTGTGGCTGTGACATCAGCCAAACACCATATGCGAGCACATGATGGACATGTCAGTGTTCATCGTGATTAAACATCAATGAAGTTGGTTCTCAGTAGCACGATTGACAAACGCGTAAGTGGCAATTTCATTGGGTCATATCCATTGCTTAGTATGGAGTGGAGAGAAACTCACTTTGATGCGTCGGTATACATCGATGTGATGATTTTTGGATCTGGTAATATTTGCGGTGTGTGCTATTTCAATATGGTCTCGAAGACATTCCAGGTACAGTTTGTATTCAAGATGTATTTGTATAATCACCAGTTAAACACCTTTGGTTGCAGAGCTGTGCGGTCCGACCACAATTGAATAATACATTTTAGGTTGAAACTCCGCATACTCTTCGAGTGGTTTACTCGAGTAATCGTGTTTCAACTTGCCCACCACTATTTTATTGGCGCCACTAAGGAATGGTTCTTCTTTTAGGATAAATCGCTTATATCAAATTAATTAACCAAACTTGGCTTTCCCAAGTCCGCGTGCAGAAAGTTGGTGGTCGTACGCATCAGGAATGAGTCAATGTAGGAGTAGGACAACTTGACCTCATACTGATAAATCGGTTTGATCGTTTCACGGCAAAACTCTTACATGAGCAGCTTCGACACCATCAATGTTGTGATTGTGCACGTCTTTTTGCAGATCATTGTGAGCAGGATCGATCCACTGAAATCCACTGACAACAAGTGGCTGCATGATGGCCCATAAATATTGACATTTAGATACATGATGTAACTGTTGGGTTTAGTGAGGTAATACCTGGACACATTTGCGATGTTGGTACGAGCGAATCTACGACTCGAATGGATATTCTACCACGAGGTGATCACTCGATAAACATATGCTAGTCAACATCAGTAAGCAATTCCAGCATTAATTTGGTTTTGATCAAAAGCATCACAGCTCATACCCGGTGACTAAACGTAATGTGCGGGATCGAGCTTGTACAATTGCATAGCGGCGTTAATATATGCCTCTAATACATTAGCGAGCAGTGCGCAGATTGCAATTGTCGCTGAGGGTTTTGCCTCGAATGCAGACCAAACTTTCTTTGCATGTTCGTAGTCGATGTCAGAAATACCATCACGTAACAACGATGAATAAAACAATTCGATTGGTGGCAACTGTGCTGCAGCAAATATGCTTCAGACATTTATCGCCTCGTATGGATTGATACATTTTCTTATCAGTTCTGTTTTGGCTGGACAACATTGACACTTAATTTTTTAGTTCTCCACCGATAGATAATTCACTAAGTTCTTGAGGGATGAATTCGTTAACTATATCGAATCGTAAACTGTAAATATCCTAGCCGAAATGTCATGCATTTATCCATGTTACTTAGTACAAAGCTAATCGGAGTATGTTCTGGTTACTGCTTGCATTATTAAAAAGCCATCTAACCCACGCAGGTTATTAAACACCTCAGGAATTTTGGTTTTGTTGGGGTACATTCTCATTTGCAAATTACATTTATTGTGTGTGGCACCTCTGTAATGGTCATACTCTGTGGAATCGCTGGAAGTATAAGCTTTCTCACAAATAACAAAGAATGGCTGCAAAGAACTAACAACTGTTAGCAGTCGTTGTACTTGCATCTGTTCGTGAAATTCAGCTGACTTTTATAGATCAGAGAAATGCCTCAACTACAGTTAGTACTTTTGAATTATCTGCACGATAAACGACTGGCTGCTCTGTTTTCGCATCACATCGAAACACAATAGAACAGAACCATCATGGGATTTGCTGTGCTTTTTGTACAGTTCGATCAATATTATCATTATGATAGCTGGACACATTTGAGTCTGTGAAAGCAGAGCTGTAAGCGTCTATGAAAGCGGGCCTTTCTACGGAAATATTCAGACATTCAAACTGCGTAGATGATATACGCCGTACTGCGATAAATTGTATTGTTTTTACTTGGCTCGGGCATGATCGAGTGATGTGGTTTTTCACTGTTTCCACCAAGGTAAAAGTTATGACAAGATAGTAGTTCTTGCGTGTTGAATACATACATGCAGCGTCTGCATGGATATATTTCCCCTTGTTCATGCTGTGCCAGTAAAGCAGCCAACCATGATTCTTTATCCATATGTGGTGCGATAGCGATTCTGATTATTTCATTTCACGAAGCAACAACAAACAAATCTAAATTCGTTTTCGCGATGGCATTGCGGAAATTCCAGCTGATAAAAAACTTTGTCATATGTCAACTCATTAATGGTACTATCTTGCTACAGTGTTTCAAACTTCTTCAGTTTGGTTTTGGCATGCAAAAGAAGATCGAAATTACCAAAGTTGAGTTTACCCAGGTGTCGTCTGTTTTTTTCAAGGCATGTCTTGGTGATCAATAACAGGTTTTGTGCCAACAAAATTGCACATTCGAAACAACATTTATTTACAATTTTCACGTTAATAACTGACCTAGGTGGGAACAAGTTTGGTGTTGCTACGTAAATGGATCCACAAAACGGATGATAGCGAGAAAGACGGACCTCAACCTGGGCAGGTCCTTCAAAAGACCTTCACAATTATGCACTAGTATATTTCTCCAGCCTTTCGATCATCTTTTCAAAGTCTCTGCCAATTTCATTATTGATGGCGCTGTTGTCCTTGCGGTTCAGAATTACACGGGTAGCACTGTAAATCCACATATTAGTTTTATGTTTATCCTTGTTATGACTAAGCGACTCAACCAGACGATTATTGTGGATAATATCTGCTTTAATCCCAGCTTGACCAAACTTTTGCAACACGTTACGATTCCTAGAATCATATTTTACAATAGATACATAGCGTTAATATTACTATTTGTAGATTAGTCATATTTATTTCAGTAGTTAATTGAATCTTAGATTAGATACAGATATTTCAGTAAAGTGAATATAATATAACTATTTGTTAATTAGTAGTAGATAGTTTAGTATTTAGCGAAGTTAGTATTTATAGAATAGCTACAAATATATCACTCGCTAAGTGCAGTCAATGTTAATATTTCTTGTGTTACTACCCTGTAGTTTAATTGTGTGTGTTAAGGA
>QKMX01149141.1:0-14820 GCA_003401595.1 Venustaconcha ellipsiformis
GAATAATAAGTATGAGAGACTGTCATAGTAGTGTAAAGGGTTGACCTTTTTGTCAGGAAATGTGTTAGAAAAGCCTTATCATCTAACATTACTTAGAGCTTAAAAAGGATGCTGACAAAAATGTTGACATGCAACGTTTTGGGAGTAGGGGGTCTCTGAGAAAGGTTCATCAACCCTTCATACTACTGACGTAATTATATTTTTCTCACAACAATTGTTTTTGCTTGGTTACAAGTGACACAAACAGGGTAAATGAGAATCAATGTACTTAATAATACTTTACCCAATTTTCGGCATTTTTCTTGCATGTTGAAAACAAAAAAAAGTCTGGATCTATTTAAGTTTAATTATCTCCATTTGTTTACCAAGTTATAAGAATTAAAACTGAGATATTAATATTATATTTGATGACAAAGATATATAGCTCAATTAAAACTTAGTTATATTCTGTCTATCCTATTTGATACGGTTATGACTTGTATAATCTTACAATAATGATAGAAAAGGTAAGGTCTTATGTTCGCTACACAATATTTTAGCAAACTTTGATACAAAATAGATCAGCCGATATATGTTAACTAAGCAGTGTTTTCAGTATTTGATATTCAAGATAAACACTATCGTACTCATTTAATGTACCTTATCATGTGATCAGCATTTGTAATAAATTATGGTAATAGGTCGCTTTGAACATCTACGCAGTACAAATGATAGTTCTGAGTATGGCAAGTGAACTCTAGTAATTACAGCTATATGTATGATCGTGGTCGGCATGTAGCGTTAGATGTTCCGTTCGTAACTTCATCCTGTTTCGTTTCCAGTCCATAACTTTGCAATAGGATAAAAAATTTAGATGAACTTTTGCACATAAATGTATACCTACAAAAGTTGTGTTGTGTACCAAACCCAGACCATCGGTGAAGGTCAGATAAATGGTTCAAAGGCGAATAAACAGCTTTTTTGTGGGGTACATAACTTAAAATTTGTAGACATATATATGCACTAGATTTTGTGTCTCCAATCTCAAGAATACAGTCCGTGTTCAAAGACCAACATTGGGCTTTTCATTTCCGCTCGACAATGTTTGAATAAGTTGGGAGAACTTGTTAAAAGAATGCGTAATTGTATATCTTAAAATTAGAGAAGTATGAAGCTTACGACACCAAAGCAGGTCGCTCGAAGATGAACGTCACAGTCAGAGATCAAGGGTCAACAAAGGGAATTTTGTGTCCACTCTATAATATCTGAATGGGATGTGGCGTATTAATGACACTTCGCACAACTGCATATCTGTAAAATCGATGTTTGCAACCAGACACAGGGCTGTGTACTTAAGGTTAAAACCAGTGATGGAGTTAAGTTGAACTTAAGACATTCGCGAGCATTCTGTTCTTTTGCAAATATACCTCTACCAGAACAATTGATTTCATGAACGATACCCTTGATCGACAGCGTGAGAGAAATCTGATCAAATAAAACGACATTAGCTAAACTTAATCCTGGAAGTAAATTACTTGTATGATATTAACATTGTTTATTTTGATCGTGCGTTGGTTACATTTTTTATTTTAGTACTCCATTTCCGAACAATAATACTAAATATAAAATTAAAATGTCTTTATTAGCTTTTAAACAAATTCAGTATGATAAAAGCTTTCATTGCAAATTAATCTCTATACATACGTATTCAGACTAATGACTCTGCTGAACGACTGAACCTTCTTTAAAACATGTTGGAACTATTGACTTTTCGGACCATCAGAACAATTTTCGAAAAAATTAATGTTCAAACCATTGAAACAATTTCAAATATCTTTGGACCAAAGAACCTTCAGACTGGTGAGCCATTCTTCAAATATGTTCGGGCTAACGAGCCTTCGGATCGTAATTGTGAACCTTTCAAATGTTTGCTTCGAAATTATAAGCACTCGGATCAATGAACCTTAGGACTATTGACTCCTATACGTTTCAAACTGGCAAACATTCGGAACGTTGTAATGTTGAAATACAGTATTCAGAAAATAAATCCATAGAATGAAAATAGTTCAAACTTATGAATCCTCCTACGAATGAACTTTCGGAGGATCTAGCAGTTACCGTTGTGATTGGACAAGGTGTTTACAATTGGTGAACAAGGATATTTGTTTCGGTCAGAAATGCTAGGTACTGCAGGCCACCTATGCTCGAATCTTATTATAATAAAACAACAAATCAAATTGCTTAAAAGACCTAACAAAGAATTACTATGACTTGGTGTAAATCTGCGTTCTTATATTTCATGCATTCAAGTTAATAAAACTGATGAATCTCTAAAATTCTAGTTTAAACTAATTCTAACCGTTTCAAAACCTGTTCATACCTTTTGAGTCCAGGATGATTTGGCGTTTTGAACAGATTTTGGAAAGGCTTGAATAGGTTTAAACCGATTTAAACAGGTTGTTACCGATTAGAACTGGGTTTAACCGGTTCCATCCGGTTCCAACTTGGTTAATCCAGTTCTATCTGGTTGCAAACAGGTTCAAAGCGGTTTTGTCCATGTCGATTTGATGATTTATGAAATGGTTTTCATCGGATCACACCGGTTCCAACCGGTTAGAACCAGTTCCAGCCGTTTCCATCAGGTTTCAACTAGCCCAAGCCATTTTTAAACGGTTCCAAACCTGTCCAAACCGGTTTAGTACATCCCGATGTGATGCTTTAAGCCCATTTGGAGCATTTTAAACCGGTTAGAACCGGTTCCAAAAGGTCCCATGCAGTTCAGACCCGTTATAACCGGTTCCATACCACTTTAACCCGGTTTAGTCCATGCCGATTTGACGTTTATGGGGGTTTTGAAACAGTTTTAACCGGATTTTACCAGTTCCAACTGGTTAGACTCGGTTCCAACCCGTTCATACTAGTTCTGTCCAGTTGTAACTGGTTCAAGACCGACTCAAACATGTTTATTCCATGCCGATGTGATCCTTTTAGCCGTTTTTGGAACACTTTAAACCGGTTTCATGCGGTTCCAAACCAGTTCCAACAGGTTTTAAACCAGAGCAGCATGTTTTGGAATAGTTCAAAACGGTGAAAATCGATTAGAACTGGTTAGAACATGTTCCAACAGTTTCGGTCTGGTTACACCTAATACAAACCAGTTCTAAGTTGTTCCAAACCTGTTCTTAGCGGTAAAGTGCATTCCGGTTTGGTGCATTAAGCCAATTTTTGAACGGTTTAAACATGTTTGAACCGGTTCCAACCGATTAGAACCGGATGCAACCATTACCATCTGGTCCCGACTAGTTCAAATCAGTTATAACCGGTTCGAAACAATTTAGTCCAGACCGATTTGATATTTTAAGCCTTTCTTGGAACGTTTTCAACCGTTTTAAACCGGTTCCATCCGGTTCAGTCTAGTTCAAACCAGTTGGAACCGGTTCCAAAACTGGTTGGAACCGGTTTAGCAAATGCTGATTTGATGCTTGAAGACATCTTTTTGAACTGAGGAACCGGTTTAGATCGCAAACAAACGGTTATAACCAGTTACATCTGGTTTCATCCAGTTGTAACTAGTTCAAACCTGTTCCAAAAATGGTTGAAACCGGTTTAGTCCATGCCGATTGATGCTTTAAGCCATTTCTGGACCAGTTAGAACCGCTTTTGATTCCAAATCGCTTCAAACCGGTTCAGTCCATCCCGATTTGATGCTTTAAGAAATTTTTGGAACTTTTTAAACCGTTTTAAACTGGATCCAACCAGTTTCATTCCACTCCTACTACTTCAAACTAGTTCTAACCGTTTCCAAAACGGTTCAAACTGGAGTTGTCATGAGGATTTGAATGCTCTAAGCAGATTTTTGAACGGTTTCAAACGGTTTAAACTAGTAATAACCGCTTAGAACCGGCTCCAACCGGTCCATCAGGTTCCGACTAGTTGAAACCGCTTCTTATCGGTTCCAACACGGTGCAAACCGATTAAGTCAGTGCCATGTTGATGCTTTAAGCCGTCATTGAACGGTTTAAACTGGTATAAACTGATTCCAATCGGTTAGAAATGGTTTGCACAAGTACGATCCAGTTGCAGCTACGTCTAAGCAGTTCTAACAGGTTTCAAACTGATCCAAACCGGTTTAGTCCAAGCCTATTTGATGATTTAATCTGTTTTAGGAACGAATAAAACAGGTTAGAATCAGTTTCAACTTGTTCCATCCGGTTCAACTTAGTTCAAACCGGATCAAAACCTTACCAAACCGGTTTAGTCTTCGCTGATCAGAAACATCAAGCCATTTCTAAACGGTTTAAACAGGTTCTAACCGATTCCATCCGGTTTCAACGAGAACAAGCTAGTTCTATCAGGTTCCAAACTGGTTCAAATCGGTTTAGTCAATCCCCATTTGATGCCTTATGCAAGTTTTGAAACAGTTTTCTACGGGTTTAACCGGCTGCAACAGTTACCATCATATTTCATCTATTCCACGCCAACTATAAATGGTTAGAAACCGATTCCAACCTGTAAAGTTCATGCAGATTTGATGTTTCAAGTAGTTTTGGAACAGTTTAAACCGGTTAGAAGCGTATCCAACCGGTTACATCCAGTTCAAGCCAGTTGTAACCGTTTCAAACGGTTCAATCCGGTTTTGTCCATGTCCATTTGATGCTTTATACCGTTTCTAAAACGGATTCAACCGGTTTAAACCAGTTCCGACCGGTTCTAACCGCATCCAACTAGTATAAACCAGTTCTAACATTTTCCAACCCGGTTTAACTATTTTAGTCCATGCCGCTTTGATGCTTTATGACGTTTCTAAAACGGTTAAAACAGGATTAAACCGGTTACAACCAGTTACAACATGTTTCATCAGTTCCAACTAGTTAAAACCAGTTCTAACCGGTTCCTAACCGGTTAAAGACGGTGTATTAAATGCCGATTTGAAGCTTAAATCCGTTTTAGGAACAGTTTAAACCAGTTCAAACCGGCTGAAACGGTTAGATCCGCTTCCGATCAGTTTATCATGTTCCAACTACTTCAAACCGGCTCTAACCGCATTTAGTCCATGCCTATTTTGACATTTTAAGCAGTTTTTGGAACGGTTCAAAACGGTTTCCCTTTAGAAGAGGTTCAAACCGGTTCCAGCCGGTTTCAACTTGTTCAAACCAGTTCTAATTGGTTCCAAACAGGATGAAACCGGTTTCGTCCATGCCTTTTCTATCCTGTTTTCCGTTTTTGGAACAGTTGGAATCGGTTTTGATCAGAAGCCGAAGCAAACCGGACTAGTCCATGCCGATTTGATGCTTTAAACCGTTTTTGGAACGTTTTTAACCGGTATAAACCCAATGCAACCGGGTCCTTTGTGTTCCTACTATTTAAAAAAAGTTCTTACCGGATCCAAACTATTTTAAAACGGTTTGGACCTGCTTTAAGCAGATTTTGGAATAGTTTTAAATGGCTTAAAAAAGTTTCAACAGCTTAGAACTGATTACAAACCGATCCATCAGGTTCCAGATAGTTGAAACCAGTTCTAACAGGTTCCAAACAGGTTACTACATAGTATATCCATTACAGTTTGATGTTTTAAGCCATTCTGGAACAAGTTTCAAAATGGTAAAACTGGTTCAAACCGGCTAAATCTGATTTCAACAGGTACCATCCGGTTTATACTATTTCTCACTAGTTCTAACCGGTTCGAATACCGTTCAAACCGGTTTAGCTTAGGTCGATTTGATGCTTAAATCCGTTTTTGAAACGGTTTCAGCCGGTTTATACCGGTTCCAACCGATTACATCCAGTTTTAACAAGTTCAAGCCAGTTATAACCAGTCACAAACCGGTTCAAACCGGTTTTGTCCATGAATATTTGATGCTTTAAGATGTTTTTGGAACGTTTATACAGGATTTGGACGGATCTAAGCGGTTAGAACCGTTTTCAACCGGTTCCATCCTTTTCCAAAATGTTCAATTCATTTTTCACCAGTACTAAAGCCGGAATGAATAGATTTCATCCATTCTGATTTGATGCTTTAAGCCGCATTTACACCGCATTTACACCGGTTTAAACCGATTCCAACCTGTTCCATAAAGTGCCACTAGTACCAACCAGTTATAATTGATTCCAAACCGGTTCGAACCGATTTAGTCCATGCAGATTTTGATGCTTTAAGCAACATTTGGAACGGTTTAAAACGGTTTACAGCGGCTCCAATCGTTTTCATCAAGTTCCACATAGTTCAAATCAGTCGAAATCAAATCGATATAGTCCGTGCCGATTTGATTGTTTAAGCCGTTTTGGAACTGTTTAAATCGGTATAAACCGGTTCCATTCGGTGAATTTACTAGATCAAACCAGCTCTATCCGGTATCAAATCGGTTTAGTCCATGCTGATTAGATGCTTTAAGCCTTCTTTAGAACGGATAGAACTGGTTCCAATCGGTTCCATCAGGTTCAAACTAGTTCAAACTAATTCTAACCGGCTGAAGACCCGTTGAAAACGGTTAGGTCCATGGCGGTTTGATGCTTTAAGCCTTTATGGAACGGTTTAAACCTGATTAAACTGATTTCGACCGGTTATAACAAGTTCCAACAGGTAAAATCCAGTTCCAACTACTACTATCCTGTTTTAATGGGTTCCATACATGTTCAAACAGGTTTAGTCCAGGACAATGTTATGCTTTAATCTGTTTTTTAACTGTTTCAACCGTTTTATACCGGTTGCAACCAGTTTAGAACCAGTTTAAACATGTTCCATCCGGGTCCCACCAAATGGTTCCAATCGGTTCCTTCCGGTTCCAATGGTCCAAGCGAGTTCTTTCCGGTTCCAAAATGGTTCAAACTGGTTTAGTCCATGCTTTTTTGATGCTTTATGCCGTTTTTGGATCATTTTAAACCGGATCCAAACGATTCCATCCAGTTTCATCTAAATTAAACCGGTTCTAACCGATTCCAAACCGATTCAAATGGGGTTTCCATGCCGATTTAATGATTAAATCCCTTTTTGAAACGGTCGCTACTCACACAAATATGCCTTATGGTATATTTTTGTAAGCAAGAGCAAAAGAAGCATATCAGCTTTTGTCATGCATAAAATAAATGTCAATGTTCCATAGTATTCAAAATATCATATATAATAATATGAAAAATAAGCAACATAATTGCATACATTTTTATATTTCTTATAAAGTGGCGTTCTACACTTTTGTGTTTTGCATAGGGTAAGAAATTTAAAAAAAATACACCCTAATTGCCTCACTAGTTTTACTAGCTATATAAAAATGACGTTGCATATATTAGGTATTGTTCAAAGAACCTTTGATTCCCTTTAGTTTGGTGTATGAATGATGGATGTAATATGTATTTAGAGTATACTTCTTGGCCTTGTTCCAGATATGCAACTTTCGAAAGAGTGCTATCTTCACCTGCTCATTTTCACTTCCTGAACTTAGATTTAAATTGTTAAAAAAGGCGATAACTTTTTATATCTTATTGTTGGATTATCAGAAAAATTAGGAGATATTGAACAAGAACAAAAGGAAATTGGCGAGATGACAGCAAAGTTTATATATTTTGCAAGAAAAAAAACAACGATATTATAGATGTAAAGCAAATGAGAAAATAATGTTGATGATTATCATTAATTTTTAGCCGAAGATGATATAAATGATATTAATTTTATAACAACGTGCCCGAAAGAAAGGTGTGATAAACTTATTGCTGATTTAAAGTGATGAAAGATGATTATTCGTATAATCCTGAATTAAGGAAAGCTATGAAAGCTATGAAAGACAAAGATATACATGAACCAGCTAAAAAAGCCAGGACTGGTGTTATAGCTAGAGTATTTCAACAAAGCAGTTTTGAACAGAAAAACAGGATTTGGTAAGACGTAGAACCTATTTAGGAAATTTAAAATAGAAAAAGAAAATCGCATGAAAATACGTAAACAAGAAGATGCGAAAGCAGAATGTTTAGAGGATACTGGCAGTGTATTAGCTAGAACTAAAAGTCCAGATGAAACCCAAAGACTATTACCTGAAATTGAAAGAAGGAAGCAAATTTTAAAAAATGGTAACAGGAAAAACTGGAACCTGTTTAAAAATATTTACATCAGTAACCGAAATGATTGGCAGATTAATGTCGGTGATATTTTTAAAACAAGATTGGGGTGTTGGTACATATATTGACAGTCAAATTATTGATATGCTTGATCATTAAAAACCTCAAAATTTATTAACATCTGACAAAATACGAAACTTTACACCGAGACTTAATTTTCTAAATGTTAACCAAAACATTTAATTTTATAAAATAAAAGGATATAAATGTCAACGACATTAAAACTTGACTCTAGTACGGCTGCTACAAATAGCGCACATTTTTCAGTTAATTATAGTCCACCAATACAACTGGATACTGATAAAGTATGAAATTGGATTAATTTCGTGAATATGCTATCATTCCATGGCTAAGATAAAAACTTCAGTCAATGATGATTGTACATTTAATACTTTTCCGATCGACAGTGGAAAACATTTAAAATTCTCCATGGAGCTTAATTGTTACCGATCTAAATAAAACAAACAAAAAAGAACTAATAACAAAAAGCGGTCAGTAACGCTGACATGTTTGAGTGCCAGAATATCATTAAAAGATGTAATGTTAATCAATTTTTCATCACCAACAAATATTGCACCACTGATAGGATTTTATCATGAACGTTATAGTGATGTTAATCAAACCAAGACGTGCGATAGTAACTGCCAGTAAATATAACTGACATGAATACAATATTAATAAATTGTTCTATTGCACCCGGACCTTACTCAGCCCAGAGCAGCAAAGGACATACTATAGTTTTTCATCATATGTTCCACCAGTTAATCTCATGCATATTGGTCCACCGCAAATTATTTATTATCCGTTTAATGTTGAAAATCAAATAACAGCAATAAATATGCAGTTGACAGATCGTTCTGGACAACAGCTTGATTTGAATAACGAAGTTGTCACTTACTATTCGCACCTACGCGTTGCGTAATTTTAGGCAACCTCAGATATAATGAAACAAACATATACGAAGGAAAAACTATTGTTGGATTTTTGGGAAATATATTTACTAGGAATCGGGAATAAAGTTGACAAATTGCAATTTACACGTCTAAGTCTTTTGCAGCATAAGTTAGATCTGCCGCTGAAACTGCTGTGTATCACTGGGTTGCTGATAAAAATAAAGGTACACCAACTATCAAAGAAGTTATATCAGAAATAGCTCCAATAAAATAAATTCAACGTGCAAAGATAACAGTAACAACATTAAAACTTTTATCGCCAAATGTCGAGCAGATTATACAAAAAATATTATCTAAAGTTATAAGCACCGCAGTGTTTTTTTTACAAATATATTCTAATAAATACAAATGTCTGCTAAAATTGTCTCAATATAGCAGAAACTTGTGACATCGTGTAATATAATTTGAGTATATCTGAGTATATTGAGTATCTTGACGAAATTTCTAATGAGCCAAATACAGCTGGTGTCAGAACATTTAATACCAGAGATGAAAATGTATTTATACTGCCACACAAAGCGATGCTATAAATTCGAGGCTTCATAATGCCAGTTGCTAATCCAACTGCTGAAATTGCAACTAGAACATAAGGAACATTTGTGAATAATGGCTGGTGCTTGTTTTAAAAGTGTGAGATATCAGGTAGCCAATCAAACTGTCGAAGATATTTCAAGTCACCTGCAAGTTGCAAAAAGAATCTTAAATGCAATTTCGTTTTCTGACGCCTATTCCAGATTGACTACAACCAATATCATGTGGTTTAAGGATACTGGAATTGGTTGCAAATAAAATTGTAAATGCAATTTCGTTTTCTGACGCCTATTCCAGATCGACATCAACCAATATGATGTGGTTTAAGGATACTAGAATTGGTGCAACAATTCCTGCGTCAGATGAACTTATTTCAATAGGTGTTTTGATACTCGGAGCTTATGCCGCTGCAGATGTTGTAATTGTAACAACTTTTCTTATTGTTAATGCAAACGCGTTAGGTATAGCCACACCACCTGCATCTGCTAACGTAGACGCTACAAGAGTCTAACTTACTGCAGCTTGTAATAATCTGGGTATAGCACCACCAGTTGCAGCTGATGACGGTGTTGCAATGTTAAATTTAGTCTATAATTTAATTGAATTTGGAAATATACGTTACAATGAAGGTCATGCTAAGAGAAAGACACTCTCAGAAGGATCACGTCGAAGTACAATGATGCTGACATTAAATTACTGTATTTGGATTTTGTCGAGACTATAAAAATGTATTTTGTGGAATTAAACATACACTTATTCTCTACCGTGCAGAACAGAAAGATTGTTTATTCAGAACGTGTGGAGTTTATGTACAGTTTATCATAAACACTCTTGTAGAGGGTACTTGTAGCATTCCTTCCTCGATAGACGGTCAATGGTACCACTAGTGAAAGCAAGGCCATGAGTAAAAGTATCCCTTCCCACACACTACATATATCCCAAACCAAACAACCCAAGATGTAATAACGCAGGCCGAAAAAAAACTATCTTACATATTTTTGCAATCTAGCACGCTATTATCATCAAAACACACTATACTCCATTCGTCACATCATTTACCAGAGAAGAGTTTTGTTTGGAAAACCTAAAAACATATCAAATCAATTTCATGCAATTACCAATCCTACCAATCACACATAGCCACTATCACATAAGCAAAGTTACTAAGTGTTGAATGCTACACAACTAAACTTCCACACAAAACAATCATTAAAGTAAGTAGATCCTCACAAACATACTATTTATAACACCACCTGTATCATACACACTACACTAATCGCCATGTTGAATCTAAGAGTAAGAGAAGAATGGTTATAAAATACATTATGCTATGCACACCATAAATACTACCCGTCACACACTATACCATCGAACATACTATACTCATTATCCAAAAATGCCCTGTGTTCGACAAGAATCTAATAGAATCAGACAAAATCTCACTAAATATGCTATACTTTTCACCAAAACTACTACCCATCATGCCACCTATACCATGCCACATACGCCATACACACTGTCATAAGATATCTGTTTTAGCTAAGTGTAAGAGAAGCAGATACATACTCTCACAGACTTTATATACCTTCCAACATCACATTATACACTCTACCCAAAACGCCATTAGGTTAGTTTAAAAATTTGGGAAGGGGAATAAAACTAAGAAACATAATAATTCAAACATCATCTATAACATAGTACACCCCTTACACACACAATATCTTGTGCAAGCTAAGAGTTTAAGAGAAGGTGATCGAAGTAAACAAAACATATTCTGACCCATCTGATATACTATCAAACATCGCATCAAATACTCTCCATCACACCTACTATCCTTCTCAAAACCCTTAAAAACACTATCAGAAAACCGCCCTGTGTTAGCTTAACGTGTACGAGAAGCAGCGAAAATGTCACAAAATATAATATCCTTTGCATAACAAACAATAATATCCAATACACAACTATACCATACAAAATCCCAATAGCATCTAAAATCCCATAAAACACAATCAATTACACCATTTGCACTATCCAGCACCCCACACACTATCCCAGAAAACGTCATATGCTAGCTTAGAGTGTAAGATAAGGAGCTTGAAGGAAACAAAACATACTCTCACATATTCTATATACCATCCAACATCCCATAAAAATACTAATCCGTTACACCATCTATAACCTCTATCACCCCATACCTGTCCTAGGTTAGCTTAGAGTATAAGATAACCAGCTGAAATCTCACAAAAGATACTATCCCTTAACCCACAAAAATACTTTCCATTACACCAGCTATACCATCCAACATATCATATTCTCTATCCAAACTACTTTGTATTCGATTAGAATGTAAGAGAAGATGAAATTTCACAAACTATTATATCTCTGGCAACACTACAATGATATCCATCACAATGCTTATATCATAACAATTCCAATACAATCCAACACTCCATATACACATTATCACAAGTGCTCTGTATTACCTTTTACGTAAGAGAATCAGATAAAATCTAGTAAAGTATCTATCCATTACGCCATAAAATATACGTGACATCACACTAACTATACCGTTTATCTCCCCTTAAACATATTGTCCCAAACGTCATGTGTTTTAGTTTAGAACGTAGACGAAGAAGAAGTAATCACACAAAGATTCTATGTTGTTAACGTCTGTGTTTATTAATATTAGACTAAAGTTTAAAAACTCAAGACTCAAGAACGATGGATAAATAGTCTGACAAACATTTCCCACTATCCATGAAGTGAAGGAAAATATCACTTACATTTCATTTCTAACTAAAACTTGACCTGGAAGGGTAGAGACAAGTGAAAGGGCACATATTCTTAAATTGTCAATAAATGCAAAACACACAATCCTTAATATTAAAAATGACGACCAAAGAGACAATTACGTTTTGTTCCAGTTATCTTCTCTTTTTTAAGTAACAAAGAAATTTAACATTTCATTACGGCCAAAACATCTCATCAAATTGTATATTTTTCATTCTATCTCTTTATTTTCAAACGTTTTTCCTTATCACTGTATTCTTCATCTTATTATCCCCTCCTTTTCCTTCTTTTTCTCACTTTTCTGAGGACCATCTGAAGCCTTGGGTCGTTATTCCTGACAAAGATAGCAAACATCATGAATTTTCTCTCTCCTTCTTGGCATGTTGCAGACAAACGTCCATTTACCTTGCAGATATTACAAACGTCATCAGCAGTTATACACTTTCTTATCACACTCATTAACTTGTCGACCGAAAGGTAAGTTTTGTTGACACTTTTGCAAGTGAATATGTTTTCGTATGACTTGGCCAAAGTTTGATCAGCAAGTGGATCTCTAGTTACTCTTCCATCATCTTGATCGTTTGAGAGTTGAATTAATACTTTGAATCTAAAAAAACTTATCCCTCAATACAAGGATCTGCTGCATATGAAGTCTAGTGAAACGAAATCTTCTGCAATCAAGAAGAAAAAATGGAAGCAAAGTTGGACCGTATCACAACAAACGTACACACACAGACACACACTAACTAGAATATAGCTCAAATAGAGTCTAGTGATGCCAAAGACGACATAAGAAAGTTTGAATCAATGCACTCAGTTTCCACCAGAAAATCAAAAGACTACTGAATCAGCTCAAAATAAATTCGTTAGTTCCTAATATTCGAAAAGCAAAACATTCGAAAAGCAAAACCCAATTTCCAGATATAGAGAGGAAACACTTATACCTACACTTTTAGATGTAAAGAATTCAAGTAGTATGTAAAACGTGTGCAGACGTTTGGGAACAGGATTTTTTCACATTTGTTTCATTTCGTTTATATTTATCTTAAACACCCAAGTATTTATGATGTGAAACTTCCGAAACCTGTTTATAATCAATTAATTTAATGTGTTATGTAACAACACAAATTTCTGTAATCTTAGTTAAATTATGGTCAGAGATTATAAAAGTTCTTTTCATTAATAATTTTGATTACGTTTTAACGTCAACACCATTCATCTCGTCCATTAATTTCTCTCGTTTTAATAAGTAAACATATATTGTCATTCCTGCTTTCATTATATATTATACTAGGCATTAGGTCTGTGTTAAAATCTCTTTACTCAAACTTTTAGTTGCTTCGAAATT
Organism: Venustaconcha ellipsiformis; assembly: GCA_003401595.1. NCBI lineage: Eukaryota > Metazoa > Mollusca > Bivalvia > Unionida > Unionidae > Venustaconcha > Venustaconcha ellipsiformis. The sequence goes on from QKMX01149141.1 coordinate 13,708, forward strand.
GTTTGCATCGTCATATCCAATAGTATGCAAGCTTTAAAGCACGTTTTCTTGTTTAAATGTGTGTTCTAAAATCATTATAGGTCTTCCTTCTCAAAGATCATTGCGCTTGAATTAATTAATTTCATGTACAGAAAGCTCTTTCATTAAGCTTAGAAATCAATTAACACTAATTGAAGATGGACTATTGAAAAACCAGAACGTTGAGGACAGAGAGAATAAAATATTAATCTAGCAGAAACAGTTTCTTGGTCAGCATGTGTCTTGGGGAATATATAATTTAAATGGCTGTTATACGAGAAGCCTTATTACTATCACAAAGAACAAAAAAGAAAAATTGACTGTTAAACATATTTTATCTAGACATAAAAATGCAATCAAAGATATTTGCTTATTTTGATATATTTATTTGGCCAAGTATTCAAAACGTAAAACAAATAATCTGACATTTGTGTTGCCATATGTAACGCACTCCTTTAATTGCACAAAATGAGATATACCTGAAATCGCTATACATTTTAGCGCCACAATCGGTGAGAATTCTTGAAAATATTTAACTTTATCATTAATTATAGATACGTATAAACAGGTAAGTAAAATTGTATAATAGATTATTTGAGAGTAATTAATGTTGAGTACATCATCTTTTATCACTAAAATATAAAGCAGACATATTCTATTTAACAAATTATAAACTAAACTTAATTTTCATCGAATGTGGAATTTCGCTTGCGGTCCAGTGCAATATAATGAATGCATTCGTTTCAATCCCTTTGTTTCAACACAATTCGTTGTATTCGTTTCAAACCCTGGAAATACAAAAGTGCTCCCACGAAAATTTTTGATAAAGGCATTCGGTGAAGTTTATAATGATTTCAAACCTGGAGTGATATTTGTGCAATTCAACAAGAGAATGTTAACACATCAGCACTTTTCAGGCCATAACAGTCGCATCATCACCTTAAATTTAAATATTTTCGGAACTTGAGCTGAATTTCATTCAAGGCTTTTTATTACTATGGCTTGCGTCTTTAACTCTTGGATTAATTCTGGATTTAACCGCAGTACCTTAGGCGCTTTTGTCTCATTTTTCACTTTGTATTCTAGGGAAATAAA
>QKMX01149253.1:1520-15633 GCA_003401595.1 Venustaconcha ellipsiformis
AAATGACCTGGAAATTTATCTTTAGAAAAGCATGGGAACCATGATTATATCCAAGTAAAGATAATGTTGAAGAGAAATATTTAAGAATATAATATATTAATGAATAAAATGGTAGGATGCAGATGTGGTATCCTGCTTCCCCTAAAAAAAAACAATGGTTGTGCCTCAGTCTACTGTGTGTTATCAGTATGACCCTAATATTAGGCATGACCAAACAGCACAGTAAAGGAATCGATGCCAAAACCAGCATCGTTTCATATTTTGGAAATGTGTCTTTGCCAGCTCAACTAATTTTCATTGAGCCTCTTGCCCTGCAGGGCATGTAGCTTGGAACTTTTACACTTCTTGCAAATATTGTACTTCTCCTGTATTTGTGTGTAGTTTTAAGATTGTAAACCTAAACTTCATCTTGAACTTAATGTGACGGCAGTACAGTTACAGTTGAACTTGTAAGCAAGTAGATGGAGTAGTTACAGTTCTGATATGCCAGTAAATTGCTTGCTCTAAAAGGAAAAATGGACTAGAAATTTCTTGATAGTAGTATTTTGTATTAAGCATATCATATATATGTTAGTGTATACATTAATTGATGTTTTTGATTGTTGAAACTATTACATCAGAATGTTACCAATACTGAAAAAAAGGGAAACAGCATGAGCTTGAAGAGGATTTTTTGACCTAATAATAGATGATTATCTTTGTGTATTCAGAGTGATATGGGACAGGTTAAAGGTTAAATAAGACATGCATCTGTTGTAATTAATAACACATTCAACATAATATTACAATGTGTTACCTTGCAGTACAAGCATCCAGGGACACGGAAGCTTCATGATGTAATTGGGGCAGAGACTGGAGGACCTGGTGGAAGGCGAGCAGGTGAACCTGGCCACACTGTTGCAGACTATCTAAAATTCAAGGACTTGATTCTTAGAATGTTAGATTTTGACCCAAAGACTAGGATAACACCATATTATGCTTTGCAGCATAATTTTTTCAAAAAGACTACAGATGAAAGTACAAACACATCAAACAGTACATCTACAAGTCCAGCAATGGAGCAACACAATGTGGCGAGTCCATCAGGTGAGTAGGGTAAGAGATTTTTGTCTCTCATCAATGAATGAAGAGATGGGTATCATTTTTGTGACACTAGTTTTGTCATTATTGAGCAGATCAATTCAGCTGGTATAATTTTGTTCTATTGTTTCCACTTCATTACAAATTTATTTTATTATCTAGGATGGTTATAGACCCAGAGAGCTTACTTATAGTATTGTATTTTTTTGTCATCTACTGTTAATCCGTCCATTCACATAAAATTTATATTGCTACTTCAGTGCTACTAGAAGCATTGCCTTGAAACTTGTGCACATTACATTCATCAGATGGTATAGGTTGTCACCATAGCAGCCATCTTGAAAATCTCTTTACCATTTCTGATGGGAAATTCATATTGATACAGGGTTTTCACTTGACTTATTAGGATGTCTGATTGGTCATGAATGAAAATGGGTGCCAATCTGATGTTCATTAAGGTCACAACAGCGATTTCTATTAACTTGGTGGGTGTATATACCATCATGGAGTTTTCACTAAAAATTTAGTTTGGTTTAGTGCTTTACATCGTGGCAACACAATTAGGTCATTTATTATTACTGTAATTGGACTAGAGTGCCATGTCCAAGGACACCACACTATAAATAACCAAGACTATAAATAGATAGGAATTTAATACACGATATTTGGTAGCTAGTTCGACACTATAAAGACTTTTTATGATATCTGGTTGGTTTTAAATGAATATGAACCTGATCTGATATCTAATATGGCTGCCACAACAATCATCTCATTATTTTTGCTAAGTTTATTGTCGTATCATGAGGGGGTTTACTAAATGTTTTCTTGTGACGTCTTGGTGGACCAGAATGAAAATTATGCTGCTCAGACATCCAATGTGACCGTCACAATGGCCATTTTAAAAATATTATCACTATTTGTCCTGATTGACTGCTGATATTGAACCTTGGATTGCTATAAATTTCTGGAGAATATAAGATCATAAGCAGCCAAGAGTAATCAAACTTGATATAGGCAAGTACATAAAGATGTTAGCGCTGATAAGTAAAAATCCAGTATTCAGGCCAACAATAAAGCATATAAAGGGCTTTTTTGTTTTCATTCTTCCACCTCCTCTTTGGGAATGCTGCCTCTCAAAAGGACATTTCTAGTAACACATTAATAATATGTGCCTGATGGCTGCAGGAGAATGGTGGAACAAGACAGTGTAATCAGTGGCATTGTTTTCTTGGCCATGGATTCGTATTTAAGATTTTTGGAAGTTTTCCTTTTTCAATTGATAGTTAAACAGCACATTTTCAGTAATTAAAGTGTATAGCTAAGAATACAAAGTACATAGTATATTTCATGATATTTGTACAATATTAAGCATAGATACCTGCAAATTTGCCATAGTTTAAAAAAAAAAGGGAATGTTTTTGCTTGTAAAATTAGTAAAGTGAAGATTGGAGAGGACTACTGGATTATCGAGAAGGAAAAGAAAAACACTGGGTGCAGTAATGAGACCCTAAGTATACAGTAACTTATCTCAGACAATGCATAGAACAAGATAGCTAACATGACCAGTTTTGTTCCATACAAGTGAGATTAAATTGTGATTTGTTTCAATAAACACTAACTTTTAGCTAGATCTCATTATTGTTTTTCTTTCTTTCTTTTTTTCTTGCCGAGTAGGATCTTCAAGTAGTGGACGAGCCCGGTCAGATCCAACCCACCAGCATCACTCCAACCTACATGTACACTCCCATTCAGCTCATCAAGGCCATGGAATTGCATACACAGCAATGGAGTGTGAGAGTCCACAATCTACTCATGGTCAGCTTCGAGGCCTTGGTCAGTCATTAGGATCGAGTGCCCATAGTTATCAGCAAGGTTATGTTGCGCCATTGCAGAGGTGGCCAGATGGTGGCGAGACACACCAATCACATCATAGTCGTCATAGCAACGATAGTGGACTTGGATCATCCCACTCACATTCCCAGTCACATCGACCTCATATTTCACACCACAGACACCAGTCGCCACCCTCAGCACAAGGACAGGCACAGACTATGGCACATGGAAGCTCACAGAATATATTGTTAGGGCATAGTTTTCAAGCAACTGGGCTTGGGAGTGCAATGACAATGCCCAATATGGGCTTACCAGTAGACATGACCAACGTTCCTCCAACTATCGCAGGGCCAGCACTTATACAAGGCAGTATAGATTCTGGACAAGTAGGTGCTGCAATGAATGTGCCACTCCCAGGGTACTCGTCTCAATATGGACAATATTCACAACAGGCTTGGCAGGGCTCTGCATTCCCATTTGCCCTTGCTACTACAACAACAGCAACACTTGTGGGGCACGATATTCGTCCCCAGCACAGTAGGACTGCTGCACCTTCAGCAGATAGGGGTGAAGAATCTCCAATGGTGGGGGTCTGTGTACAACAGAGTCCAGTTGCAAGTCATTAACGTCGGTGTAAAGATTAGGCGCATTATTTATGTATGCCCATGGCAAGTGAGTTGATCGTAACATAATTCCACTGCAGAAAATGTCTGTTCAATAGCACCAGTGTCCATGGAAGCTATTGGACAAAGTTTAGATGCACCTAACTCCTCCGAGCTTTTGTTAAAGTTCTGCTGTAGTGGAAAAAATATTGCTCACTGCATGTGTTTGATGTAGCTCTGTGAAAGTTTCATCATATTATCTATGATGGCTCATTGTTTGCAGCTGTATGTCAGTTGTGTTGTAGCTGGGTCATGATAGATATATTCAGTACAGGGACAACACAATTTAGCTCAGGACAGCATGGAAATGTTCTGTTGGACTTGCACGTAAGACAAGCAATAGAATATCTAATATGCATGTGATTTGAGAGCTCATGTCTCCTCAGTGTGGTGGATGAATGGACAGGAATCCTTAAAATTTTCAGATGAATGTGTTGCCATCATGCTAACAGCCAGTTAATCGTTTCATAATGTTCTGAAGTCCTGAGCAGATGAATGCTTTTGAGTGCAACAGATAGATTATACTTACGTTCCAATGGGAGATTCATAATGCAGTCACATTTTGACGAGGTGGAACCGCATCTGATTGTAAATATATACAAGATAGAGGAGTAGGTGCAGGATGAATCGCTGTACGGGCACACTGGAAACGAGTAGAGAGTTTGGCAGGCCGCGAGAAAGGGGATGTAACTCCAGCAACCTGGAGTGAAAGACAGAACATAGCAAAAATGAATATAACTTTAAACTTTAATAAATGTTTTAGATAAAATTACTCTCTTAAATAAGCTTCATATTTGGGTAATATTAGACTTTTTTAAGACTATTTCTCCCCAAGAATCAGAGATATGTAAATTCACATTGTATAATAAACTAGGAATATTGAACTAGTTAATCTTCCTGTTCTTGATAAATGATAAACAACCCTGGAAAAGTTTTGTAACCTGGATGGAACTGTTAATGCAAGGAAAAGAAACTTGTCTACTGAAGGAATAGAATGAATTATTTGGGAAAGCACATGGAAATTCTTGTCATGATATTAGAAACTGTAATAGATATTAATTAACAGTATATTCAACATTTAAGCAAGTATTGTACATGTATATAGTACATAAATTAATTTAAAAAAAATGTCCAATTATATGTTTAAACAAGAACATCCAGAAAAAGGTTGGAAATAAAATTTCCCCAAATTGTACTTCTTAAATAGTATATATTTAATGTTTCTGACATACTGGAGAGCAGATAAAAATTATGCTCTTTACAGAAATGGTACAGGACTAAAATAAAACAACAGTTCAAGGGAGTCAATTTGAATTCTGTAAGGAAAGCTGTAAAAAGAAATCAGGGGAACACATTGAGGTTTTAATATGTATCTAGAATAATTGGAAAAATTTTACCTTGAAAACAAAAACTTGAATAATAGTAAGGAATATGTGCTAGGTAGTTAATTATGTTTCCCAATTACAAAGTAACAAAGCTAGTAAGTTGCAGTTGAATGTTTTGAAAGTCAGCCTAAGTATTGTTGATCTTCAATTTGAGGAAAAAATACCTTTTGGACACGAGGATAAAGTTGGATTTTAGCTGTTTTAAAATATTGAACAGTATACACTATAAAAATCCTATAGGTTGTGTGCATGAAAATATGGATTTAACGAATCTTTAATTTTAATTCTAACTTTACAGTTGCCTAATATAGTTATTGCATTAAGCAGGGTCAGATCTCATGCATCAATATTGTGTTGGGGGGGGGGGCTATACAATAGGCACAAATTACATTTATTTAGTAATTAATGTCTGTCAGGTACTTGCAAAAAAATACAAGTTGGATAATATTTCATATAAATATTTATTTGTACAAATTTTTAATGAAGACAACAAAGGTTATTGACTAAATTCAGTGAAGTTTATTACATTTTTCATGATGCTTTACTCGTTATTTGCAGTGAATTGTACATAAACTGAGTTTCAGCTGCTTATGTTTTTGCTGATATTGTTTCATTTGAAGCAATAAGATGTAACTTAATCAAAAAAGCAAAAGGGCTGCAAAGTGTAGTCGATTTAGTGATATATTCTTACATGCAGAGATATTGCCTGGACAGATTTCTTGAAAATACGATTGATAGCCAGGCAACTTTTTAAAGTCAGTGGTGGTGTGGGGGGATTGTGCAAAGTAGTGGTGTGTCTAACGATTTGCTTTACTAAATGATTGTTAAAAGAAAACCTGTAATATTATAAAGAAACATGCATCAGTTGTGTTGATGTCCTTCATGCCAATGGTCTTGATGGATTAAGTAGACTATGCATGTACTGGTGTAATTGAGACCTGATCTTTTTTTATGCAGAAACTTTCTAGAGGTCCAGTTGAATTGTCCTAAAAGGGTATAACAAATTTGTCCATTAATCGGCTGTAAAAAAAATTCTAAAGAGCAAGTGAAGTTGAAACAAAAATGATTGTGGAAAATGAAGGACAATGATGAGCATCTGCTAAGGATGGCATGTGAAGAGACTGAATGTAGCCATGCAGGTACCACAGCATCTAAACAAATGGCAGCACCTCTGTATGTGTACTAGATATCTGAAAATTTGGAAATGTATTTTCTTTTATGTTGACCTTAAATTTGCAACATGTATAAATGCTCCTGTCTTGGGGGAAAATAAAATGGTAAATTGTACATCTTCTTGATTCAGATTAAAACATACACATTGGATGTTATGCAGCAATTACCTGCAGTTTGTCACCAGGCATAATGTAAAAGAAAAATGTGATATATTCATATAGTAACTTTAAACGGGAGAAAAGTTTCATCGAACAATTCTTTGCTTTATCTCTGGATTTATTTTTAAGGCACAACTGTGCACTGAACATAATGAGAATAAGATACTGGGCACAAGAAACCTTTTGACTTTAAAACAATAAAAATTTAGATAAGCTATTAAGCTTGTTTATCGATAAATGAAAAAGTTTTCAGAACATCAATAACAATTTGCTGTGGCTTGGTGGTCTGATTCTGAAAAAGAAACCGGTTTTGCTAGCTGGAAAGTTTATGGGAGAGATGCAGTTTTTCAGCGATGTTGGATATTGGCTGCTGGTTGCATTTGGTATGAAGTCTTGTTAGAAATGTAAATGTGATCAGAGATGAAAATGTGTATATGTTTGTACGTTACTCTACAATGCTAATGAATGTATTTGTAAATTGCATTTTGTACATTACTGTTGAATATTTTGTGAAATTATTTATTGAAATTGTTGATAAATATTGTACAGCCAGTTTTCCTGGGCAAATGTGTCATAAGCCTTCAGTGTAGAAAATGTCGGTAGTCATTGTTAGAGACTAGATAGACAAATTTTATAAGTGTTATGGCTGTTGACAAGGGGAGACAACTTTCTCTGGGAATAATAGCACAGGGTGACTTTGTCATTTTGTTTCATTGCAGCTGAACAATTCAGTAGGAAATTTGAAGCTGCATAGAGACAGAAAGGAGATGAATTCATTTTTCAGAACAATAAAAGTATATATTCTAGTATGGATATTGGAGTTGTTCGACCCCTTCAAAAAATGTTGAAATTTTTCACAAAGGATTTTTAGCTTTACTGGTCATAGATCAGAAGGGCTCATGGGTTGGTCTGTTGGCTTTTCATCTGTTAGCATAAGATTGTTAAAGCTTTTCTTAAACTGCGTGGAGGGTTGAACTTTATATCCCATGGTTTTTAATGTAAAAGGTGGTACTCGCACTTTCATTATGGTTACACGCTAAATAAAAGTGGTGCTGATCTGACATCCAATATGGCTGCCACTGCAGTCATCTGAAAATCTTGTTATTACTACTACATGACTATTCATATCAAGATGGCATACAAGACTTGTTGTCAGGGCTGTCAGTGGGTGACCTGGTACCCAATGGTACTGAAAAATCTGGGCATTGAAAATTAATGACTGGTACCCATTCCAAAAAATAAATTTGTTGACAACACTATCCAAAAATATCTTATATCATCAGCAGTACACTGGTCTAACTCATTGACATTAGTGAAATTAGTCGGGAACCAGACTAACTTTACAGCAGCACCTCAGATGCTTTAAACTGCCCATTCATCTGAAGCGTCTGCGTGATCAAACTCATTATTATATAATTTTTTTAAAAATAGGGTGTCTAGCAAGAGATGCATGTTAAAGACGAAAGGGAAAATGAGCTGTTCATTTTGTGACCTTACAACAATCAAGCTTTGTGAAAATTTGACAGTGGGGTGACTAGGTTTGTACATGTCTTTCATGTTCTAGCGAGTACCCGTTAAACTGCAACAGGTACCCAGGTGAATTTTTTGGTGGTTTTTGACAGTCCTACTTGTGAGATCTTTTTGGTCCTAAATAAAAAGGTACATATCTGACATCCAGTATGTCCACCATGGTACCCCTCTTGAAAATCTTGTTCATGCTACTCCAGCTGAATGGAAAATTATTTCTTGATAGTTTTATCTCTTCTCCCAGATGTGGTTTTCACCAGTAGTCTTATGATACCTAGTTCCTGAATGAAAATGGTGTCACTTGTATCCAGTAATTCTGCCATTACGACTCATAAATCTTGTTGTTACTATTCTTCCAAAATTATAATAGACTTTTGATATGCACTTTGTCTAAAATGAAAACGGTACAAAGCTGACTTCCACTGTGTACCACAGTAGCTAATTTTGAAAATCTTTTTTGCCCAGTATCAAAAATGGTTTCAACACTTGACAGTTGACAGGACCCTTGTTTTGTTGTTTTGTTTTTTTTTTTATTTACATTTTATTTGGTTATGATATTAAGTTTTTGAAGAATTCTCGCTTCAATTTCACAAACTGAAATTTTAAGTAAAGTACATGTTTGCAGTATTTGATCGGTCAATTTTAACAAGTCTAGACTTGAGTTTTGATGATGAAGTCAGATATAGGTTTCATTGATGACATTTCCTGTTAATGGCCTCCAATTTCTGTTACCTGGATGAAACAGAAAGGACAACCCTTTTTGTAATAGAAATAGTCGGTATGAAAATACAAGAGACATACAGATTGTACTGCTCAGCTAAATATTTTATCTTGTATCAGAAAACTAAACTCCATTGAATGCATTTTATATTTCTGAAATTCAATTATTCATACTTTAACAAAGTGGTTTAAATGAATCAAAATGTTGCTACTTGCATTACTACCATCTGGAAAGGTTTTAATTTACTTTGTTGCTATAAATGTTAGTCTTTGTAATTGAAGCAGACCAGTGCGCTGTAATAGGTTACAGCTGGTATACAAGGTGTACAAAAAGCACCAGTTGTTTTTGTCCATTGTTTTGGGTGGAGTTTCATTTTCAATTTGAAGTTGGAATGGTTAAAATAATGAATACAGTATGTTCTTTTCTAATTTGCATTGAACAGAGGAGTGAATTTTAGTACAAACCTGGTTGTAAAATTTTAATTTGTTGTATAAATATGTAGATGTTGGAACAAGCATGACAAATTTTTATTACCCAAAAATTTTTAAGCTGATATATACATTATGATTTTTACATGATAATGTTGTCATTGCTCAGGATATAATTATAAAATTGTTTTAACATTGTAGTTAAAAAGGATGACATTAATTGACATCTCTGGTCACAACAGCTGGGAAGAAAATTGGCACTTCCTTATAAGTGCAAGTCAAAATTGGATGAGACGAGAGAAGCTGATCTGTACTCATAGATGCTAATTGTGAACAAAATGTTTTTAATCTCCTTGGCCATTACAAAAATTGTATTTATTCTCTTAGTGTTCTGTAAGTTTTAAGTATACTGTTTGAATTTTGAACCATTCAGCATGCATGATTTATGTACACTAGGGCATTCCACTGAGATGATCGTAGTAAGATATTTCTGATTTTGGTAACCTTAGAATTGGATATCTTGTTATTTTTATCAGAACCACACCATGAGTACAGACATTATCATACTGCTTTGAATTGAATCTAATTATGTTAACTTAATCTGTCATCGTAAATCATGTGGCAATTCATTAATGGATGTTAAACCTTTACTAAAAAGAGATATAACAGAATTAAAGACTGCAAAAATAAGTGAGTAGGAACAAATAAGTATTTTGTTATCTTTTGAAGCAGATACCTGAATTCCCTTGTTTCATTTAACTTTTTATGGGGTGGGGTAAAGTTAATTCAGGCATGCAAGTGAGTGGTGTAGAATTTGGATGCCAAAAATAGCAAGTGGGAGGAATTTCATATCACAAGTGCTTTTAAAGGTACAAAGCATTTTTAGTGATGCCGAAATATACACTGAGGATTCTGTTTTATCAAATTCATTTTTTTATAGGTATCAATTTTTCAATTTGTTCTGCAAACTAAAATGACGAGTTTTGGTCATGCCTATTGCAGAATTACACAGCACTTACATGGGATTGGGGAATTGAAATGTGTGGTTGTTAAGGTTATATCCATTCTTTGTGGGATCCCGATTCTAAGCATTTCTTCTTTTATACATGCGCTGCATTACATTTGCTGTATTAAAATGAACCTCAAAAGAATATTGAACCTTGCTTGATTTAGAAGCATTACCACATATGACTAGATTTGAAAGGGATTGAAGTTGAAAAGATTTATTCTTGCTTGATCTAGAATGTCCTAGCAAGTTTACAATTTTATTTCCTCCCTATAGATTATAGGTGTATATTGCATTCCAAAAAGTTATAGGCCATTTCACTGGAAGTGACACCATAAAATTTGTCAATTTTAGTTCAGTTATTATGAATCCATTTTAATTATATTTGCACTATTTTCTTGCAAATTTGTATTAAGAAAACCGAAGTCCTAGTCATGTAATTAGGGAAATAAATACTAAACTAATTTTTGTTTTAAAAGTGCACATTTGAAATGCAAAATCTTGAAATCTGGAAACAAAAGGAATGCTGTTGATAAATTATCCTTGGTATATATTTCTATGACTGGAAGGCAGTATTCATGTTTAAATGGTAAAGAAACTGGTCACAATTTCATTTCACAGGATAATGGCAGACTTAATTGTAGTTTGGGGCACTCATACTTTGTAATTTAAATGTGCTGTTAGGACAAGTGATGAAATTTTTATAAAAGATGTAAATATTATGATTAAGTTAAGAAATCAAGCCAAAATTTTGACACTTTAGCATTATCAGACATGTTCCATAATTTTAACCAGAATTTATAATTTATTTGTTTCATACGCAGTTTTATCCTCTTTTCATGCCCTTTTTATATTTATTTAATCACTCGAGAGACATTGGGGAGAACAAACATGCATGTATTGATAAGGTTACACATATGTTGATATAATTTGAATTCTCTAGTTTCTTAGTTGAAGAAGATAATTGTTCAATTTTCAGAAGTTGAGAACGAAAATGCTGTAAAAATTTTTGTTGCTCAAAACGTACATTATGATATATGTAATTTGCTTCTGTTTGTATGAAATTCATATGATCATGAATTTGCTTATAATTGTTTAAAACTGCAAAGATATTCATCTGGATATAGGTCTGAATTGTACCTCGGAATGCACATTGCAGAAGAAGAATTATAAACCTATGTTGAATAGTTGGACCTGCAATTATAATATAAACAAATCCTAAATTATGTTGGTCATATATTAAATGTGGTTTGAAGGAAAGGGAGAGAACTGTCATTGTACCATTTGGTTTAGTAGTCATGGTGACTGAAGTGTTATGTTCCAGTCATTATAATCAGGAAGCTTTGGATTACTTTTGTTGATGTGCACATGCAAGATTAGCTTTGGTTAACATAAAAAAGAAAACTTAAAAAATACAAGCTATGGTATTCATATATGAAAAGAAAGTGCCTGTGGCTGTAATGTAGCTGCAGTTTCCATAGAAGAATAGCTGTGATGTCAGAGTAGAAAATGTATAATCATTTTCTTCAGTGTGTGTGTGCTTGTGTGTGTATAATGCTCAGACCTTGATTTTTCTTGTTGAACTTTTTTGATTCCATAAATGATAAAGTTTACTTTCAAGTGATGTTTTACAAAAATCTATCCAGTTTTTATACTGAATGGAGAAGTAGGTCTAACAATAACATTCAATCTTTCATCAGTTGTAAAGGGAAAGGGGATATAAGAAAATAATACCAGGGTTAGAACCTTATAGAGGTTTGCCCATAGCCTGTGAAATTGTTATGTAGATTTTGTTCTGTATCCTCTTTACAAGTGTTTCTCCTTTGTCCTTATGCTTAGTGACCTTTGAACTTGTAGATATTCTGTACCATGCATTGAAATGTACACAAAACATCTGAACCATCAGTAAAGTTCATGTTCATCAACAATTGTGTTGCTTTTTCATTTAGCCCTTTAAGCCTTACTGTGTAAATGGTAAGTATAGCCTTGTCCAGCCATCCATCAATCGGTCAGTTGTCCGAGTGTTTCATTTAGGTACTTTCAGGCTCTCATAAGAAGGGGGAGGGACTATCTTTGGTGTTTTTGATATTAGAATAATAAATTTAAGGTTTTCAGATACCAAGATGGTGATTGAGTATGCATATTTTTTTATATTGCATGCTAAATTGTATGTAAGTGTCCTTTTTGCATTTTGTGGATTTTATCTAAAGTTAAGTATTGGGACAAAATTAACGTCCTGAAGAAAGATGGTTGCAAAGTGCAAGCAAACTGTTGGCAGAATTCAAAGGTATTAAATAATATCAATATGACATGGTGCTGTGACATGAAATAATGACCCCAGATCTATGATATTACAAATTGTAATAATTAAACACTGGTCTAGCGATCCAAGTTATCCGAGGCCTGTCATTGTCTCCTTAGCAACTTGACTAATATTTTTGAGGTTCACTTTAAAATTTGTTATTATCAATGCTTCTTTATATTTAATAGCGTATTCATTTCTAAGAACATTTTAATGAATGAAAGTGCTGAACAAAATCACATGAAGACATGCAGTTGATTGGCAATTTAACAGCCGGTGGGGGTGGTGGCAGTTTAGTGTTGAATGGGAATGTAATGCAAGAAAGTCTTGTGTTGATTGAGAATATAATATTATGTTGCAGTCTTAAGTCAAAAAGGATTTTAACATCATGGGGCACTCTGGAGTCAATAAGAAAGGCAATGTTAAAAATATTTAGCTACAATCCAACACACAACGTACACTGTGCATCCCAACACTCGAAAGTGTAGGAGTGTTTGTACACGCCCTTTTTTGGACGAAAATACTCGCACAAGTGGGGGTAGAATATTAAATTTGTATGAAATGGACACTTGCAGACATGCTCTCACATGGTAGGAAGTATTTATAGACTATCGAGTACCAACACTAAAAAAGGGAAGTTGTTTTAAGTTCTAGTTTTGTGGAAGACGTGCACAAACAAAACCAATTTTTGGCAAATGATTAGTATGTCTTTATTTTACCCTAAACAAATGGTTGACCTTGCATAGGGTTAACAGTAGTATTTGCTTCACTGGTCTAATTCTCCAACATTTTTTCTTGGCGGGTTCGTAGACTAACACCAGGTTCAGAAACCTTTGCCTCGTCCACCTCTCTCGTATGACTTGTGCATGTAATCGCTCATAATGTCTTCACACACATCTGGTAGTTCAGGTTTAGCAGCATGACCAACCAAAACGATGGTTGATGACTATTATTGCCCACATCTTGCGTAGTCATGAGAATCAGTGAAACCATGGGATAATGCACTTGTATAAACAGTCGGAGACTATATCAAAATGGACTGAAATTTTCCATCAGTTTACCATTGCAGAACAGTTAAAGTACAATACCTATGGCCGATAATGTATTGGGGTTATGCCTGCTGTGCATACCTTGCACACTCGGTGATGGAACCACAACTATGACTACTGCAGCTGTAGCTAGTATTTATCAAGAAGAGGATAGCTTCAAATTAGCTGTGGGGGATTACCTATACTATACTCTCTGCAAGAATATTTGCCAGCGACAATAGTAGCATTTTCACCTCCTCCATCAATGCCTGTTGGATTTAAGAAAGGAACTATATTAGGAATTAAAGAATTTGTTTACATTGACAGAAAGAAGCAGAATAATTCCTCTAGAGGGAAAAAAGTGAGAACATGAAACCTTTCAATAATGAACTTAAGAATCAATCAAGTTTAAACGAAATGCTCTGTGTTCAAAAGGAGATTTTTGAAATAGTTAAATATCTGAGAAAAATGTATTAGACTTCTTTGGTTCAACACGAGAAAGAGACCTTCACATGCCAAGTCCTCCAAACGACCTTCTACAACTACATCGACGTTAATGGTAACTGAGACGCCAGCAGCAACAGTAGAGTTACTGCTACCAAAGCAGCATCGTCAACAGGAGGAGTGGGACTTGGCAGTGAAAATGCATTAAGACAAATTTATTAACACTTGACAAAAGTCCGTTTTCTTTATAAAAAAAAAAATTGTTTCATTGTCTCTTTTAAAGAAAAACATTCTTGACTGGCATTTCATCACTTCATTGTCTTCTATGGGTCTTGCCTTTCTAAATTTCGTGGGTCGGTGGTTCTT
>QKMX01149312.1:0-11459 GCA_003401595.1 Venustaconcha ellipsiformis
CCAAGGTGGATGCTCTAACCACTAGGCCAATGGAGCAGTCATTTGCAGTTGACACAACTTATAAGAATAGTGGCAGACAACAGGGAATATACAAAAAATCATTACTATTGTGAGGATTTCTGTCTCCCGGTTTAAAAAAATCCTGTATGGTACATTTGAATGTATGTTAACTGATGAAAACATGCTAACAATCTAAATGGCAGGAAATTTAGATATAGTTTGATCCTTATTTATATAAGTCTGACTAATACAAGTAGACATTTCATTCGCTTGTAGGCATCCCTCTAGCAGTGTAACATTTCAACCTTGTTTTCAATATTTACATTTTGCATAAAACTGAAATGGCTCATGCAAGTACAAATAATGCCGACTATAGTCTATATTCTATTTCCTTAGGTCGATAAAATTCACAAGATATTTCAAACAAGATCTTTCTTGATCTATTCATATACTAAAAGCTGTTAATAATGAAATTTAGATTCAGAACATCTTCAAACACAGCAAAGTACAATACATACTTGCTTAAAAGTATAGACCAACTGCAAACAATGTAGACACTGATCTGCTGTCATATAATACACTGGTAGATCAGGGTCTATGTTGTTTGTTTCCATTACTCCTAATAAACTACATAAACCTAGATCAGCTGCTGCATTACTGGGAGTATTATGTTAAGACTGCTACTTGCATTATTTTCAATCACATTCTGTTATAATGAGAAATTGCACCTATTTATGTTTGATAAATATCGGTTTAATAGTTTTTGGTAAAGTTCAAAAACAAAGCATTTGGAAGTCTACAACCGCAAATTCAAACTCTGAACACAACTGACATTTTCAGAACTGGATGCCTTTCAATTCCATCAGGCAGCAGCAAAGGTTTCATGGAATACAGTCACACATCAGCACCACTCGCTAATGTAGAACCACAAAAATCGATGTATAAACCCTTACACACAAAATCTTTCTGAAAGAATCTTAACTTTCACACTACTGCTGTTGCCACTGCCACCAGAAAAATGGTACCTGTGCCTTGTTGCTTGCTAATATTGACGAGGTAATTGCTTCAGAGATGTATTGTTCCTAACACACTTTTAAACATGAAAAACTAAATATGTTGCTATTTTTATCAAAGTAAAGAAATTTATCCATGCATAAATGCATGAACTTAAATTTACCTACAGCAAAAGGCAGAGTCATCTAACACTAAACTGCTTCGTTGGCAGAAAAAATGGGTGCAAATAGAGCAGCATTTTTTAAGTAATTACCAATAACCATTTGAACATAGTTTGAAATCAATGTGAAGTTGTAATCAGACATGAATATCAATCCAAAATAAGTTTTGTTCGTTAAATACAGATCTTACAGATGACACTTTCTCCCTGATTATGCCCTGATGGGAATATAAACATATTCTGATTAAAAATATTTAATAGACTATTTAAAATCAAATTCATATGAACAATAAGAAAGGTATCAAAGCTGTGAACAAGCCTACATTTCAGGATAAAAAATATAACAAAAGAGAAAAAGCAACAATAGCAAAAGCTGAAAGCAGAATAAAGCAAAAATCTGTTTATCTAGAAGAATATCTAGAGTGATATGGTTAATAACATATTAGAACCTGTGTTAAGGGGACCCTGGGAATTCTGAGTGTCTTAATGTTTCAAATCCGATGTATTATATATTGAAAAAAAATTAAGTTTTACTACATTTAACAGATGCCATGAATAACAGAAGAATTTTTAACACTAATATAAAACCTTAATATTTGTATCCTTTGAATATTTTTGTCACTTCTGTCAAATATGTGAATTTCACAAGCCAGGTATGATTGTTTTTCTTATGTAATCTATTACCACATTGATCCTTCTTGTCTCACCTCCATTACCATGGCCAAACAAAGGTGGTAATCACACCAAGGCTCAAGTGTGTGTTACAATTTTGTATTCAAGTTTTAGTAAGTCATAAAAAAGTGCATACATCAAAATGTGCCTGCAGGTTTGGTTTGGTTTGGTTTTGATTTGTTTTTGTGTTTTACAGAAGAACAATACTTTGGAAGGTTACTATGCTACACTGTTATCAGGCAAGTAGATTATATTGCCCAAGGACATTCCACAGTAGCTGATCTAGGCTGACCTGATGGTAGGAATAGAAACCACATGTTCTAATCACAAGTCCAATACCTTGACTACTGTGCCAGCTCAGTTATCAAATGCAGGTGAGACAATAGTTTCTGTGAAATATGTCTTTATTTATCTATGAACAAAAGTTCCAATACAATGTGTCACCTGTGACTGTCATCATAATAATGTTATTTTATTTGTACACAGCATATCAAGTTATAAACTTTTGGCCCATAGAAACAACACAGAAAAGTTTCAAATGAATGCTGCCAACTGTTGTAAAAGGTAATGACCTTCAAAATGCTTTATCCCAGAATCTTAAAACTGTTGATGATAACAATGATGTCACTGCCATTCCCGCTGGGAAATAAAACCTATGTTTAGTGTGCAAAACGGAGTAGTCTCAAAATACTCTCACTATATAATGGTGAGAAAGATTAAGATTTCTTAAATAAGTATCATTATACAAAGGTCAGACAAAAAAGTAATTTTTCTTTAAAATGTCTCCCAATGCAAAAGTGAAAAAAAAGCTTTTCTTTAAAATGTCTCACTATGCAAAGGTGAGACAATGTGTTTTCTTTAAAAAAAAAACCACCAAAAAACTTTTACACAATCATCTTGTGAAATTCTGTAATTTGAAATTGGGTGATGATAAAAAACTGTACATGTCTTACACTTAGTGGTAGTGATCATCAACAAGGTAATGAACTTGATAACCTGGAGGTCCAAATCAATCACTGCATGTATGATTATAGGCAATAGGATATAAAACAAAAGTTATGCAAGAACCCATACTTTCCTTCACACAGGTTCAATTATAAAAGTGTTATGTGTCAAACATTGAAAGAATGATATGGCAGTCTATATTGACAGTTTCAGACAGGTCAAACGTGCTGCTTTTTTTTTGGCCTGAAAGGCAAAGCCAGTTAGATGTTAGATACTTAAATATATAGAGCAAATCACCCTGGTAAAATAGTCCATTAAGATTTCAACTCTCATTGTCTTTGGATTTTATTATTAGTGAAAACTTGTTTGCTGGATTGATGTTTTTCATGACCAAATCAACGATGGATAGTTGGTTGTTTTGCTGGCAATTCAGCACTTTATGTGGAGATATCATGTAGAGGAAATTGGAGTTATCTACCCTTTCCTAAAGATAATTTAAGGTAGAAAACCAGGATTAGCCAGGTCAGATATCTAAACTGCAATCTTGAATCACCAGTTCAAAGCTTAACTAACTGAACTACAGCAGTTCTCTGAAATGAAATAAGCTCTAATTATTTGTTTGTACACTTAAGTGCATTATGTTTGTGAAAATAGTTTCACTTATCAATATCATTTATCTATGGATACACAAACATTTGTGGCTGAAATAGAGAATTCCAACTGTTTTGAGACAGGACTAAACATTTTATTGGACAAAACATTTTGTGCAGCTTGACCATAACTTTATACATGACAGAAAAGTTAAAATGTACACCAATTTAATGAAAGTCTCCAGTTCTAGTCAAAAAGTTAAATGATTCTTTGAGCCCTGAGCATAAATTTTGATTTGCACTTGTATAAAAATACTTTTCAAAAACATGACTATTTTATCAGGGTGGTAAAAGAGTTATGTTTTTTTATAAAAATTCTAGCGTGTTCATGTCCCAGTCCCTGTTACCTGGCCATAATGTCAAGTCCACCAAAGCTTTGAGTACTGCGGGATCTACGATGCCCTGGTTTCCAGCTGTAAGCATAATTGTTGGTTAAATACAAAGACAGATACCACACCACCCAATGCATGGCATGTGGCATGCAATAATATAGGCAGATCTATTCTACTCAGTAGTAATTCTCCTAGGATGTGGACAAATTGAAATTCAAATCATTCAATGTATGCTAAGTCTCTCAATTCCAAATCCTCAGCAGACCAACTCAAAGCTAAAATATTATTTTAGTCCCCATAACTGTCTTTCTTAACTCGCCCCCTCTTCTTTGAAAACCTAATGAAATTTTGATTCAAGTATCATTTTCAAAATAAAATGAATACCATAAAGGACACAGGTAACTACACTACTCCCTCAATAACCTGCACACTGATAACTTGTCAACCCAGCCCACTTAAAATCAGGCATGAATCCCATTTTTTTTAACAATACCCCAAAACTGACCCTATTTGTTGAACATGAAGAAAATCGTGATCAAAACTGGTAACTGAAATCTTGATATATTTTTTGTTTGTTTTGTTGTCAAAAAAGGCAAATACGACCTGGAATTCAACTTTTAATAAGAAGTCATATATTTTGTTAGATTTTCTTTTCAAACAACATATATAGTACACCTTAACAATTCAAAGAAATTTTGATAAATGTAAATGTCACTAATACCAACTGGAGGCAGCACATAATAAATAAACACCAATTAAATAAGTTTTATTGAGTGAAATTCATGCTTTTGATCTTATAGTTCACTTTAAATATAATCATCATAAATGCAATATGCCAGCATGTAACAAGAAACATCAAATATGCTTATCTACCGTAACAGCTATACCTGTGAGCATTTCCTGGAGAACCTAATTAACTGCCAATTACTCCTAACACAATTATAAAATAAGCATTAAGCCATTAAACAGTCCAGATGCCTTACACCACACTTGAGGTTTTCTCGATGTTCAGCTGGGATACCATCCCTTATTTTTTGTAGGTCCCACAATAACTCATGCCCTCATTTAAGCGCAGTCGATTTTGGAACCTGTTGTGCACGATTTATCAAGGGAGCGGTGTAACTCAATTACCTCATATAGTACATGTAATATTAATATTTGGTTAAATTACTATATGTTTGTGGTAAGACCATCAAAACACTCTTAAATTCTATGAGGAAGGTTTTAAATGACAATGATATACTGTAAGCTTGTTTTGAGAGAAATTTCAATGGAAGTCCCACAATAAAGCCTGGTCCAGATAGACCTACCCAATAATATAAAGCAATATCTTAATTCCTGAATGTATTAAATGTATTTTTCCTCCTTTACATGAGCATGTCTGGCAAATATTATTTGAAAGGAGTGCATGTGCTGTTGTTGCCATAGAAAAAGAAAGTAAATCTTGGAATTCAAATTTCCTTTTTTAGTGACTTCAATTTTCACCACTTTAAAAGAAGCTAAATTGTAACTTGCAGTGTTAGTTAAGTAGTGTATCAGTACCAAATAATGATGTTTCCTTGACAAATTGTGTCATCATACGATAGAAGAGATTCACTATGAGTACAACAAGCCAAACATTTGATCAAAGGAATGAAAATGTAGCAAAATGAGAAAGCAGATTTCATAAACTGTCAGTGTACAGAAAATATAAAATTTAACAGATCGTGATCATGTGACCTCATTTAGTGCTCTGCTACCTGGGATATACACAAATTGTTTGACACATCTGGGAGGAATCCAATATTGTTAGACAAATTTTACAATGGAGCATTTTTCTTCCATAACCTTTAATAATTGTAATCATCTATGTCCACTTTTGAAATCCAAGAAGTTTTAATCCTTTTATTTTTGTGCTCTAATAGATAGGTTTTTTTTGAGACAGGCTTTATTAACAGTACTGATGAGAAAATTAATTACATGGCATTTAATGAAGCTATCCCAAGATACCCATTTTAAAAATCCAGCAGGACTAAAAATTGGTACATCCAGTGAATTTGCACAACAGACAATTTATTCCTAAACTTAAATATTACCATAACCTAAAAGAAGTGTGAGAAATAGGTTGGTCATATTTGATCCAGGTCCTTTTCCACTGGCTGTGTCTGTTGCTATTAGACACAGATAATATGCTGTAATGTTAATGTCTTGCCAAAAAGTTACCGTACTTTCATGTTAAGACTAGCAAGATGTGTACAGTCAATAAACGACTGATCCAAGAGGAAATTTATAATGATGAAAATGATATGTCATGCACTATTACAAAAATTGTCTTGTAGGTATCCACTATAAAATCCAGTCCTATGAAATCTTGATGACAGCCAGTGTTTCACTGTGCAGAGAGAGTGATGCAATGGAAATAGTCTTTTAGTTTCAAGCCAGCTATAATGTACAACGTACCATACACTGGCTTTTTTTTAATTATTTTTTTTTGGAGCCAATCAATGACCATCATTCTTTTATAATATGGTATATGGTAACAATAGTACCAAAGTCACATTTTTGGAATTTAAGAAAGTTGACAATTAAGAACTGCATAAAATGATAAGATGTTTAAATTCCCTAAAAAGCTACAGGAGGAAATTGTGCTCCTGTTAAACTGTTACAAGCTGGGGCACCAATCCTTGTAGGTCATATTACAGATCTTACTAACAAAATTATACAATCAAATATTTTTCCTGACTGTCTAATGGAAGCTCAAGTAGTCCCAATTTTTAAAAGGAACAATACTTTTGATAAATGTTACTACAGACCTGTCAGCATCTTACCCATCCTATTCAAACTGAGAAATCAATTAAGACCCAGTTAGCATCATTGTCTGAGAACATTTTTAACAAATGTTTAGTTGCTTTTTGTAAAGGTCATGGCTGCCTGACTACTGTTACACTTGTTTGATGACTGGAGGAAGGCTCTTGATGAAAACAATTATGTAGATGCAGTCCTGATGGACTTATCCAAAGCTTTTGACTCCATCTCATAGGTACTCTAATTTGCAAGTTAAATGCTGATAGTTTGTCAGATGACTCAGCAGGCCAAAGCTTTTGACTCCCTCTCATAGGTACTCTAATTTGCAAGTTAAATGCTGATGGTTTGTCAGATGACTCAGCAGGGCTCTTACTGAGATATCTGTCAAATCAGCAATTTATATTGCAGGTTATCCTGAGTAGTTGGTTTTAAATTCAAAAAGGGGTTCCACAGGGATCAATCCTTGGACCACTACTTTTTAGTGTTTTTATCAATGACGTTCATTTTTAGACATGACTCTATATATATTATGCCAATAATAACACTTGGTCCTCATTGGATTTCAACACTCTGATTAACACACTTGAAGCAGAGTCAAGCATTCTGATTTATTGTTTCACTGCCAACAAAATGCAAGCCAACCCAGAAAAGTTTCAAGCAACAGCTGTTAGTAAAAAGACATCCAGGATGAAGCATGTACTTAACATAAGCAGTGCTGTAATAAATTGTGAAGAAGTTGTCAAACTGCTTGGAACTGACACTGACTTTCAACTAAATTCAATTTACATGTAAAAAATCTCTGTAGGAAAGCTTCAAGGCAACTGTCTTGAAACACATTGGTTATAAGCTAAGAAGACTCAAGACACTAACAATCTTGTACACATTTATCCTCTCCAATTTCAATTTCTGTCCTTTTGCCTGGCATTTCTGCAGTCATTGGAACACTATTGAACTTAAAAAAATACAAATGTGTTCTCTAATACTTGTGTATGATGAATTCACAAGCAGCTATCATAAACTTTTACTTAGGGCAAAAACGCCAACTCTAAAGATGCACAGACTTTGGGCTGTGACTCCAGAGACTTTCAGATAACTGAACACATGTGTGATCCCAAATGTCTGAATAAGTTTTCAACACAATAAATGTAATGTTAGATACTGAAATATGTTCAATGCTCCAAGAATTAAAACCTCATCATCATGCAAAAAATTAAAGGTAATGTTAGATACTGAAATATGTTCAATGTTCCAAGAATTAAAACCTCATCATCATGCAAAAAAATCTTGTAGATATGCAGTTGCCTCACTTTAGCGTGCAATCAAATTTTAATTCATTTAGATCTTTAAGTCTGTCCTGGAATGGTAAAGACTACAAATGTAACATCTGTAAAAAATAACCCCCAGGCATAATGACAGCTAATATGTGTGTTAGCATTTTTTGTTTGTTTATTTGCCCCAGTCTTAGGTAATAATCAAATGACCTCCTGTTAGTACCTTTCTTTTTAAGTATGGCATATGCTGCATTGTTGCATGCTTTTTTTTATCTCTAATTTAAGTGCTTCTGCATTTATTTTAAATCTAAATTTTGGCTAGCAATCTTTTTCAGTAATAATTTTAAATTAATGCATTTTTAAACAATTATTCTAGATACTTTAAACTCAATTGTACTCCTGGATTTATAAAATTTGTTGCTTGCTGGTTATGTGGTCATGCACAGTGTGTTTTATCCAATTTATATTTGTGTATTATGATGTGTTTGAATGCCTTGCTAATCATGTTTATTGTAATGCCTAATAAGTTTTATGTCATTTTGGTAAAAAGCTCATTACAGCTTATGTTAAATTGTTGTTTTAAATCATGTCATTGTTAAATAAATCTTATCTAATTATGTGCCCCTGTCTATAAGACCAAAACTTTTACTCCGTGATTATGTAATGTTTTGAGAATAACCTAGGCTATAGAGTGAAAACAGACACAATACAATACAATGTTCTCTGTGTCTGAAATAATTACCAAATCTGTAGTCTTTACAACCTGAATAAGGATTAGATTTCAAGGCTGTTTGTAATCAGATGCTTCAGGATATACAAATCAAAAGTCATTCCAATTTTTTTCTTATCATCAGACTGTGCCTATATTCCTGAAAAAATTCAATACAGAATGGATCTGGCATCTGTCACAATTAGCTGCAATACATTTACATACCAAAATGGGCAGCAGCTGAATTCAATTTTCATGCAAAAATGTTCACCACAAATTGATCTTGCTAAATCAACAGATTAGGCAGTCCAATTTCAGTATTTAACAAAAAAAACAAAATTGGTGTAACTGACATTTTAAAAAATTCATATTTTATTAATTTCGAAAGGTTTATCAATTACCAGTCACAGCTGAATTGATGACTATGATAACTTTCGTCTGTCTAAATTATTCTTGTGCAAAAAAGAGCGGACTTTTAATTTTGACCTGTTCACATTAATATCATTGCACAAACCATCTTAAGTACATGATTCTGAAAATGTGAAATCATGTTACCTAATCCATTTCAACCACAATTCTTTTAACACTAAAATGTGTTTAAAGGTCATTTTAAAGTTATGCCTAATGTTTCAGTATAAACATAACTTTTACACCCTGCTGTTGAGGTAAAGAAACTTTCAATGGTTGTTTTACTGTTTGAAATTTACAGCCATTCTTACTTCAGCTTGAAAAAATTTAAACCTTCATTATGCACAGATGCTGAAAAGCAAAAACTGTTTCAGCTGGGAAGTGGGTGGGAAGGTATTTTTTTCTAGAAAGTTTAAAAAATATAATCATATTTGCTGAACCTGAACCTTAACAAAATCGTCATCAAAACTGGTGAATGAAACCCTGATGTATCAGTCATTTTACTGTCAGAAAGCAGTGGATAGTAACTGTAAACATTGAACTGACATAATGAAATTTACAACTTTAATAAATAGAGGCATATTTCTACTACTGGTTTAACAATTGTGGAAATAAATGACAATTACAAAAGTCTTGTAAAGTGAAATATTTGTTCAAGTTTTATCTTTTAATTCAGTTTAAGTGTAATCATCTTTAATGTGACATACCCTCAAATTCAAATATGAATAGTGTCTGACAACCTTTAACGTAATGCCCACATGTAGTTCCATGACAAAACCTAATAAAAGTGCCATGTTTTTATCTGTAGCTTTGCAGAAGTAGTTATTGCATTGTTAGTCAATTAAATGTATAACTGCTTTGTATTATAATATAAATTATATATTTGTATCAAATCAAGCAGGTAGAAAGTGAAAATCATCTCTGCAGATGAACTGTACATGTCAACTTATTGTAAGTGACCATTTGAGTATGGCTTAATGAATTGTCTTAAGTACCATTATTCAGTGGTTTATCCATATCATTGATAGATGTGATCAGAGATACCAAGGGAATCAAGCTAAAAGCATACTTGGTGCATGAAAAGCAGTTTCATAGGCAGAGTTCATCAAGGAGAAGTGAGATACAATGTTGTTAGTGAGATGAGCATAAAGTAATTGCAATGAAATGGTTTCCTCAATATTTTACCACCAGCAAAGCAAAACAAATGGAAAATATAATTTTTGACATTCATAATTCTTTAAATGAATGTCCACCTAATTTTCCCAAAAATATCTATTTCTGTTCTGAATCAACTATAACACAGAAATGTAGCCATATCTTCATACAAAAAGCAATGACGTACAACACAATATTTTTACTAGCACATGTGATGTGTATTTAAAATTGTGAGTAATGATTTTAATGATTTGTCAAAGATCTGTTATCTTGAAAAACAATGGAAATTTAAACAAAAAAGGCAATAACTTTACCAGAAAAAAGAAACAATTTATTGACAATTATTTGTAATACAATTATAAAACATGTATTCAGCCATTTAATTCCCCTTCCCACTCTCTCCCTTTTCACTTTCCTAATTTTCAGATATACTTCAGTAACACATGCCGAAACTTATGATGGCAGTTTATTTTGGGACTGTGTTAAGGATGAATTCATAATGGGAGAGGTGTATTTATTTAAGAAAAATGTTTGACCCTCACCATGATTAATGACTAGAAATCATTCAGTTAAGGGATAGAGTGGCTGTCTTGGAATTATGTGTACTTAATAATGTTTATGCATCAAACTTTAAGTAATATGTGCTAGGGGTTGGTTTCTGCATACAGCATTAATCTAGAGTGTTTTTTATGTCTTAATTCAAAATACTGAGTTTAGTTCACCCAAGGCTGTACAAGCAAAGTACTTGCACTGAGAAAGCCACTAACCTTAAGATCTTTGGACTGCTCCATTTAACAGGGTACTGCTTATGGAGTCAAGTCAGATATTAATAATACAACAAAAGTTTTGTTAGAAAGCTGTCCAGCATCTGGAAGCAATATTCATCTATAGAGGTATGTGAAATGTAACATTCCATTTTTTTTGCTATTCATAGTATGTGATAGAATTGTCAGTTACAGTGGACATTCCAGTATTTATTCTAACTTTACAGATAGTCTAACCTATCAAATAATGCCATGTTTTTAGACAATAGTTTGTTTTAAAGTAAGCCATTTTAAAAATGAACAGACGAATTGAATTCATTGAAATGTTACATGTATTAAAGGATGTTAAAATGTCCAAGTTCTTAAAATTCTGTGAGATTATTCTTGTTGGATAAAGATACACGTACAAACCTAGTTATATTCTTGTATGGTAGTTCTGATGAAATCATTTAATATGTAACAAGTAACTTAATGTGCATGTATGTGTAACATACATGATTACATTTTAAACTGCTCTCGACATCGTATTTTCAGGTAATTATAAAGTAGATTTTAACAATATTTCAGTCATATAGCTATTGATAGCTGTGTCTGT